>JAVXUP010002205.1:0-151061 GCA_033070095.1 Escallonia herrerae | reverse complement strand
AATTAGCCATAATTAGGACTAATCAACACGACTCCTCACAATAAAACCCGGCTATTAGCTCAAAATAACCTTAATTAGCTATAATTAGCCCAAGTAATCCTCATTAACACTAATTAGCCCAGAGATTGTTCAATTACTCGTTTCTTATAAAACCTGCATTCTTTATATTCGTTGTTGTTTTGCGAAGTCCATTGGCAACGAGATGGTTCAACTCGTTGCCAACGAATTCTATTTAAACTGGAATTGGTAACATATGCAACGATCTTTCTGCAATTTTGATATTTCGGAAAGATTCTTGCATATATTATCAATTTCTGAGTGCATGCATGCATAAAAACCCTTAGTTCCCGTTCAAAGGTACTCATTACAAAGTAATGCTTTGTAATGAGCCTTTGGATGTCCAATTTCAAAAAATTATGTGTTTATAAAATAGTGTTTTAACTCATGCTCTGTGTTCTATGTCGTGGATATTTGGTACACGTTCTCACGTGTTTCTCCGGGTGCATACAGATCTGGTGTTCGAACATCCGTCAAACCTTACAAGGCAAGGTTTAATGAATGTTAGAACACCTAATTGATGTCGTGTACTTGGAGAAATGCGGGGAGGTGCTGCCGATTTTTTCACAGACATAGGACTAAGCATGAGTTATTCACTGTTTTATAAACATGTACTTTTCTGAATGGGATAGGACCACTACCTATTAGAGAATGAAGGGGAAATACATAGACATGTTGTCATATTCATGCATTCATATTTACATTGACCCTGCCTAATGATTGGTCATAATTGAAGGTGGTATACAGTACGATAATTCAGTCGTCATGTCGGTCGATCGAAGTTGGATGAAAAGAAAGAATGCTGACGATTTTGAGGATCGCGTTGACGAATTTTTTGACTTCGCTTATGCGCATCCTGCACATGTTGACTTTGATAAGATAAGGTGTCCGTGCGGTAGATGTGAGTTGTTGCATTGGAGAAAAAGAATTGAAGTAAAATGGCATCTTCATCGGTACGGTTTTATGGGTGGATACACAAGGTGGACGCAGCACGGGAAAACGATAGTATTGTCGTCCAACCCGGCTAGTCAAACTGAAGTTAGGGAGGAGGCACGGTATGATTACCGAGATATGATTATGGATGCTGGGCATGCTAATGTTGACTGGCTGGTGGTGACGACAGTCCACAACCGCCGAACGAGGGGGCTCATCAGTTTTATGAGTTGTTGAGAGCTGCGGAAGAGCCGCTGTGGGATGGAGCTCCGAAACACACACGGCTGTCTGCGGTTAGTAGGTTATTACAGTTGAAATCAGACCACGGGCTGAGTGAGAAAGGTTTTAACGAGTTTGTTACCTTAATCAAAGAAATTCTGCCCGAAAGTGAAAAGCTACCGCCGTCGTACTATGACGCGAAGAAGATGATGAGGAAACTTGGGTTGAGCTATGAGCGGATAGATGCGTGCAATAACGATTGTGTATTATTTGGAAAGAGAATAAGGATTTGTCACGGTGTCCAGTATGTGATCATTCGAGGTACAAACCGGACAAAGGGAAGAAGAAAAACATTGCATGGAAGATATTGCGATATTTTCCGGTCACACCACGGCTTCAGAGAATGTACTACTCCTCCAATACGGCTGAACATATGAGGGCTCACCGTGAGACTCGTAGCAACGATGCCGATGTGCTGACACACCCAGCTGATGGAAGGGCGTGGAAGGAGTTTGACCGCAGGCATCCAGTCTTTGCTCAGGAAGTTCGGAATGTTAGACTTGGTCTGGCAACCGATGGGTTCAACCCTTTCGGTCAGTCTACCACGCCTTACTCCTGTTGGCCTGTTATTATTGTCCCTTACAACCTTCCACCAGGCATGTGCATGAAGAAGCCGTACATGTTCTTGTCGTTGCTTATTCCGGGGCCGAAGAGTCCCGGCAAGGACATAGATGTGTATTTAAGGCCGTTGATTGATGAGTTAAAACAGTTATGGAATCATGGAGTCGAAACATATGATGCATCCCTTAAACAAAATTTTCAGATGAGGGCTGCTTTGATGTGGACTATACATGATTTTCCCGCATTGGGAATGACGTGTGGCTGGAGCACACATGGGAAGCTAGCATGCCCTGCTTGTATGGGCGTGAACCCCGGTCATACGTTAAAGCACGGCGGAAAGCCCTCGTGGTTCGGATGTCACCGTAAGCTTTTGCCACCGGGCCATCAGTTTCGTAGGCAGAAGGATAAATTTGACGGGACAATCGAGCGTGAGGTTGTCACACTGGACTACCCATCTGGTGAAGAAGTGCTCTCACACCTGGAGGCACTTGATACTGACATACCACACGGCAAGGGTGTGCCAGATCAGAAGATTCCAGGGTACGGGAAAGAGCACAACTGGAGAAAATTTTGTATCTTCTGGGAGTTAGCCTACTGGAGGACGCTCGTTATCCGAAACAACATGGATGTGATGCATATTGAGAAGAACGTTTTTGATAATGTGTTCAACACAGTGATGAATGTCAAGGGCAAATCGAAAGATCACCTTAAAGCGAGAAGGGATCTACAACAGTTGGGTGTACGCCGTGAATTGCATCCTCGGACAGTCAGTGGGAGGACGATACTTTCGAAAGCACCTTACTGTCTAGACAAGAAACAAGTGGAGAAGGTCTGTCAGTGGGTTAAGAATTTGAAGCTTCCGGATGGGTTTGCGTCCAACATATCTCGTTGTTGCAATGTATCGGAATGCAAGTTCCAAGGGATGAAGAGTCACGACTGCCACGTATTCATGGAGAGATTCATTCCTATTGCCTTCCGGGGACTGTTGCCACGGGTTGTTTGCGAGACTTTGACTGAATTATCTCATTTCTTTCGAGATATATGTTCTTCTACGATCCGGGTGAGTAACATGGAAGTGCTTGAGAAGAACATTGTGGTGACGATTTGCAAGCTGGAGAAAATCTTCCCACCTTCGTTCTTTGATTCAATGGAGCATCTGCCTGTTCACTTGGCATATGAAGCTAAGATGGGTGGACCCGTGCAATATCGGTGGATGTATCCCTTCGAGAGGTAATCTTTAAATTGTTACAGTTGTTCGTTTACACTTAATGCGACACTGTTATCATTGATATTCCACCTAACTCGATTCGCTAAACTTCTAGGTTCATGTTCCATTTAAAGAAAAAAGTCCGTAATAAGGCTCGGGTTGAGGGCTCAATTGCGGAGGCTTACGTAATGGAAGAACTTGTAAACTTTTGTAGTCAATATTTCGGGCCTGATGTTGATACAAGGTTAAATCAACTAGGCCGAAATGACCCCGGATAAGCACAAATTTGGAAGGGCAATTGTCAATATTCAAGCAGTCAGGTAGTCCGTTCGGCCGAACGTATACTCGATGGCTAACGGATGAAGAGTACAGTGCTGCAACAATATATGCCCTTCTAAATTGCGATGAAGTTTCGGCATTCGTTGAGTAAGTTAAAGTCTTAATTCACTTACATTGCTGTACATAATTGAAAGTGTGTGTTAAGCGAGTCAACTATATATATTGTTTGCAGTGAGTTCGATGCGGAATCTTTAATCACTGATCCTGCTGGACTTGAATCTCATCGGAAATCACAATTTGTACAGTGGTTCAAAAGGCGTGTAAGATTGTTATCATTATATTATGTGTTATATACAGTTCTGTGGCCAATTAGTATACTGATTTATCCTTAATTTTTACCGTCATCTACAATAGGTTCAGTCAATGGATAGACCAGTGGCCTCCAGCTTGAAATTACTAGCTGAAGGCCCTAACAAACAAACATCCTGTTACGGAGGCTATATCATCAACGGGTTTAGGTTTAACGTAAAAGATGATGACCGAACAAAACAAACCCAAAACAGTGGAGTCTTGGTCAACGGCGACTGTTATGCCGAGAATTGCATGGACTTTTACGGAGAGCTAGATGAGATTGTTGAGCTAACATATCTGGGTTCCCAAAATCGCCTGGTAATGTTCAAGTGTACGTGGTTCGATGTCACATGCAGTAGAGGAATCCGTGTTAGCTCTCAAGGGATTGTAGATGTCAATGTCAAGTCAAGACTTGCATCAGACGAGCCCTTTGTGTTTGCTAGTCAAGCTGTACAAGTCTTTTACGCGGAGGACGTCGCCAATCCCAAATCTCATTGGTATACAATTATCAAGTCCAAGAAATTGCCCGTGACATATGACAGTGAGCTAGACTCCTTTCAAGCCGACCAACCACCTGTCTTGTTCCCTGTTGAGGTCAACAACGAGGAGGACGATCTTCCTCTTCCAACAACACTTCATGTAGGAGAAGAAGTCGTAGATGATGACGTGGAAGACGTGAAAAGTGTTGGAGATGATGTGACCGAGTCTACTGATGAAGAGGATGAATTAGAAGATGAAGAGGACGACGAGTCCCACGAAGAAGAGGACGACGAGGAAAGTGATGAAGATGATGATGATTCTCAAACTGAAAATGATTGAGTTGTAATGTTGTAACAAGCCGGGGAAAAAATGTAATCACATTTTAGAACTTGGTTCATATTGATGTGTTTTTGCACCTCCGTTCATATATATATATATATATATATATATATATATATATATATATAGGGAGCTGATCCATTGCTCGCGCTAGCAAATGGAGTTAAGTTGCAAGCGCGATCTGACCGTCCATCCTGAAAAATGGACGGCCCAGATCGCGCCCTTTTCGAATACTGTCAGTCGTCCGCGACACTATGTCGCGGACGGACTTTTTTACCTTTTTGCCCCTCCGCCCTGTCCGCTAAACTATATCGCGGACGCGGACGGACTTTTTTTTTAATTTTTTTTAAGTCCGTCCGCTACATTATGTAGCGGACAAATTTTTTGACAAAAATGACAGTCTGTTACGTCCGCTACATTATGTAGCGGACAAGTTTTTGGTCCATTTTTCTCATTCTTCCATCAATTTTCCTGACATCTCTATCTCTCTTTATCATCAATTTATGACTCTTTCTTCTTACTCTGTCTCTCTCCTTCCCCTCTCTTTTCTCTGCCTCACCGACTCGAGCTTCAGCGACTCGAGCTGCTTGAACCGGCGCCAGAGACGAGCCGGCGTCACCGTGTAGCACAGCAAGATTCCGGCATCATCGACTCGCGTTCCGCTCCTCCATTCACCGGAGAGCAACAACCACGCTGCGGAGCTGAACGGAAAAAAGAAATTCAGTAGAAGAGGAGTCAAAGAGACGGAGGACCGAATTCCCAAAGGTATAGCACCGCCGCCCCCCGTCATCTCAGATGGCACCAGTGACGCTGCTCTCTCTGCATGCCGCCGTCGCCTCTAAAACGAGAAGACAGATAGATTTTCTTCAGATTTCTTCCAACTAATTCAAAGCAATTCTCCAGATTTTCGTCAAACTTCTTTTTTTTTTCATCTTTTCTTCTAATTTAATTGGAGTTAGATACAGATCTTGGATGTTGATGGTTGTGGGCGGCAGAGGTTCGGATGGTGGGTGTTGGGGGCGACAGTGGTGGTGGTGGTTGGGGTTTCTTCTTCCTCTCCTTCTATGGTGATGGGTTGATTTGAGGCAGCGGTTGCTTGATCGGTCGTGGCGGCAATTTTCTATTTCATGGTGGTGGTGGGTTTTTTGACTATTATTTCTACATGGGATGATGTTGGGCGGCGATGGTGGTGGTCTGAACGGATTTGTGGGCATCAGCAACATTGGATTTATTTTGGTTTGTCTGATTCCATGGTAGTTGAATTGAACACTCAAGAAGACAGAGCAAAGTCAATCCCTTCCGTCCACTACTGAAAACTTGTCCGCTACATAATGTAGCGGACGTAACAGACTGTTATTTTTGTCAAAAAATTGTCCGCTACATAATGTAGCGGACGGGCTTAAAAAAAACTAAAAAAAAAGTCCGTCCGCGTCCGCGATATAGTTTAGCGGACAGGGCGGAGGGGCAAAAAAAAAGTCCGTCCGCGACATAGTGTCGCGGATGACTGACAGTATTCGAAAAGGGCGCGATCTGGGCCGTCCATTTTTCAGGATGGACGGTCAGATCGCGCTTGCAACTTAACTCTATTTGCTAGCGCGAGCAATGGATCAGCTCCCATATATATATATATATATATATATATATATATATATATATATATATATATATATATATATATATATATATATATAGTGCCGATGATGATTTCTGCCAAATTATTATTTTTAATGTGTTCATGTATTTGTAATTTATCTATACGAAGTCAGATATGGATAGGATACGGGCTATTCGTGGTTGGGTTGGACGCTGAGCTGCTTCCTTCCCGGTGGGTCCCACCTCGTCATTGCCCACTGATGACGAGGCACAGAGTGATCGCGTACAGCAGATGGGGCCCCAGCCCCAACCGTCGCCGTCGCCTCAGCTCGACATAGATTCATCCCACACGCGCGTTGATTCTCCTTCTTCCGTGGGTTCTACCACAGGTATAGTTGATAACGGTGTTTAGTACATTTTCGCTAGCCTTATATTTAAAGTATATTTGAACTGTATTAATGTTGGTGTTTTGTAGGATCTCGACGAGGCCGTGGTCCGACACGCGGGGTACGCATCGACCCCCAGCGTAAACAGAGAGTTACGCTCACCTAGGAAGGCCTGTAAGTAAAAAAAATATCACATCATGCCTTATATTTAAAATTTTGGGGTGTTAATTTATATTTGAACTGTATTAATTTATTTATTTACTTCTTTGGCAGGATCCTGGAGAATTAGGCGAGGACGAAGATCGGCGTTCTTGTGAAAGGCCGATTCTTCGAGCCACGCCTGTACTGGAAGGACTGGGATGTCGCTGCGAGGGAGTCCCTATGGGAGGAGTGGCTGGTACGGTGAAGTATTTTTTTCAGCGATAGTATTTGTTTAATTAGAGTTTGTTTTCTGTAGTTAATTTGTGTTATTGAATGCCTTAAAGGAGGGGTTCACGTTTGACTCGCCTGAGCAGCAGGCACTGGGGCAGCAGGCCTTCTTTGCTTACATCGGCAAAAATTACCGCCGATGGCTCCACGACACAAGGGACCGGGCGAAGAAGATGCTGCCCGAGGGTGCCCCAATGACGGAGATGACGAGATATCCCCCACATTGGATATCTCCGACTGTATGGACGGAGATGATAGATCGGTGGGCTGCGGATCCAGGTTGGGACGCCAAGAGTAAGTGCGGGGCTGAGAACAGACAGAACAAAGATCCGACGCACACGGGGGTGTCGGTGCCACACGACATCGTCCGACACAAGAATGTGGTCGAGCACCCAGATCTGGAGGACGATGAGGTCGTAGCTCTTACGTATAATTAGACGCACGTGCGGAAGAAGGACAAGGACGAGGCGCACCGAGCGGGCGACTATATTTCAGATATTGCCCAGCGGATCGATGTGAGTCAATTTGTTTAAGTTGTTAATTTTTTGTCTTTCTATCCTCAATGTCTGTTGCGTTAATTAATGCCATAACATATCTTTATATCACTATTTTTTGCAGGCCTCGTATGAACAGCTTAGGGGGTCCGAGGAGCAGTCCAAACAGCCATCAGCGTCCACTAGTACGGGTGCGAGTACTGGGGCGTTGAAGCGATGGCTGGATACGCCGGAGGTCGTCAATAGATCGAAAGGCCGCATACGCGGCCTGCCTAGTCGGACTGCTCGTGCCGTGATAGGAGCGTCCTCACCCCCCACTGCCCCTCCACAGACACCGGCTCCTCGGCATCTGTTGGACGACGAGAAGATCGAGCGCATTGCTACGGTGGTGTTGAGGATGATCAGGGAGCAGGATCAGCAGGGTACCGTAGTTGGACATGCCGAGCCGGCCCCGAATCAGCAGGATCCAGATTCGGAACTCGACAACCCCTGATGAGCTTCTTCTCGTGCCCGGTCCCAGCTCCCCCCCCCTCCCCGCGCCCGGCTTGTACTCTTCTCCCCTCCCCTAACCAGCTGTATCCGGTTCCCAGCTTGTACATAATGAGTCTTTTTTATGATTAATTTTACATATTTCTTTGTGTATTGATTATTGCTCGTTGTTGTTGAGGATTGATTTTTTTATTACAGGTTTGGGCATTAGAAAAATAAAAAAAAATATTTTAAATTTTTTTTGACTTTTGGCGACGGATTATATCCGTCGTTAAAAGTTTCTTTATTACTATCCGTGTTTAGCGACGCATTATTCCGTCGCTAAATAAGACATTTTGCGACGGAATATTCTGTTTCTAAAATATTTATTCCGTCGCTAATTTAACAAAAAAAATTTAAATTAAAATACTTAAAATATAATTAGAGACGGATATTCCGTCAATAATTAATAAATAAATCCGTCGCAAAAACTTAAATATTACACGACGGATTTAAAAATTCCGTCGCCAAACTATTAGTGACGGGCTTTTATACGAGGGACTTTTAGCGACGGTAAATCCGTCGCTAAAATATTTAGCTACAAATTTTAGGCTTTTAGAGACGGATTTTTCCGTCGCTAAAAGCCTTTTTTCTTGTAGTGAATAGTGATGCCGGTGCAATAGTAGTGGCGGTGGTGGCAAAGACAGTAGTGGTGGTGGCGGTAGCAATGATGGCGACTGTGATAGTTGTGGCAGTCTTGACGGTGGTGGTGGTGGCGGTGGCGGTGGCGGTAGTGATGGTGGCGGTGGTGGTGGCAACAGAGATAATCATAGCAGTAGTGGTGGCGAAGATAGTAGTTGTGGCAGTACTAGCAGTGGTGGCAATGGCGCTAGCGATAGTGGTGGGGGATGCAGTGGCGGTTGTGGTGGCAGTAGTGGTGACCGTGGCATTAATGGTTGCAGTGGTGGTGGTGTTGGCAGTAATGGTAGCAACAGTGATAATTATGGCACTACTGGCGGTGTTCACAGTGACGGTAGTGGTGGCGGTGATGGTGGTTGTAATGGTGGCTGAGGTGGTGACAGTGGCGGTAGTGTTAGCGGTGGTTGTGGTGGTAGTGACAGTGGCAACGACGGTGGTGGTGGTGATAGTAGTGGTGGTGGCAGTAGTGGTGGCGGTGGTTAGGGAGACAACGACAGTGGTAATGGTGGCGGTGTGGTGGTGGCAACGACGGTGGTGGTGGTGGTGACAGTAGTGGTGGTGGTGGTGGTGCCAGTGGTGGTGGTGACAGTACTGGTGCCGCTGGTGGTAGTAAAAGTGATGTGGCGGTAGCGGCAATAAAGATAGTGGTGGTTGATTTATTGTTGGAGAGATCCAGAAAAAAAAATGTAAGATAAGTAAATAGTTACTTTTAATTCAAGTAAATCGAAATCTCATGAAATCAGACCATTTTTCATCTGATTTCACACTATAGAAACAAATCCAATCAAATCTCATGAAATTCAATTCCAATTCTTTTTTTTAATGTTCCAAACAACAAATTTTGATGATTTGAAATGAAATTCTATTAATTTGATGGTTCCAAACACACTCTTAGAGAATGGCAGGCCAAACAGACGTACTATCAAGGATGGGGATAGGGATCCCCTGCTGATCCTAAGGAGGGAGACACCAAGTCTACGTGACTATGTATTAAATAGTCAAGGGAGGTAGGCTAGACCTTGAACAGCATTGATCTGGTATTGTATAAAGATGGAAGTCTATGGCTTTTGTTTACCCATTCAACACAATAATTTTCTCCCTAACACGTGGAAGAAGTCACATCGGAAAATATGCAAGGGAAATTTTCAAAAGCAAATCTTCACAACACGTATAAAATTGTTACATTTGGATTATACACTTCCAATGAACCAGCTTCTTCTCAAGCAGCTAGCCACCCCTCTTAAATCTTCACTCCGCAGCTTTGCACTGTCAACCTTTTCCCTCCACGCCTCTCGAATTTGTCGCCGCCGCTCGACGAACAGGTGACTTAGACAGAGTCAAGAGAAGAATGGGCATTCAGTGGGTGGTTGGGATCACGTTTCTATTGTGGGTTACCGGAGCGGCTGTGGAAGGAGCTGCACCACTTGCAAAGCCTGGTTGTAGTGAAACATGCGGCAACGTAACCATACCATTTCCATTTGGTATGGGATCAGCTGATTGCTACGGCGACCCGTCCTTGGAGATAACTTGCAACGGCTCCTCCAATCCACCCGCACCTTTCATCAAGAGTACCAATTTTCAGGTGCTCAAAATATCCTTGCCTACCCGCAGCATGCTTGTCAAAACTGAGCTAGACCAAATGTCGGTGAGTAGTATCTCATTTTCTAGCGTCGAGCTATCTTGGAATTACAGCGGCCGATGCTACTACCACTACAACGGGGGTTACTACAACTACAATGGGGTTTACCACCAAAGTTGTAGATGTCTACCGGGCTACGAAGGGAACCCATATCTCGAAGGTGGATGTCAAGGTAATTGTAAAAACAGTGGCTTTGCTGCTATAGTAGGTACTACAACATATTATTGATTGCATTTACTGAAAATAGAGTTTGTCTTCATCATTTTTTCACCGTGTTTTAGGAAAACTATTTACTTCTCGACACTATTCAACAGTTCAGTTTCCATTTTTGTCTCAGCCATCCTGGGATTTACCCCTTGTACATTACAGAAGGGTGATTTCACAATTTCGAAAAGTATCCAAACTAATCTGGTTGTTTTTGTACTCCTGGAAAAAGAGTGAAAATTATTCTAAACCATAGCCTAATGGTTCCTCAGCACCATGATCACGGCCTATCCCGGTTTTACATGTAAAGGCAGTAATCATTAGCAAGTATTAGTTGCAATAAGTGATTTCTGAAAGCTACTGGTTACAATTTTTTTTTATACTAAAAGTTTTGACCAGTCGATGGTTTTAACTTGGACGCTTAATGTCATGATTACGAAGCACGCTAGAAGTTTCTTACGGTTATGACTATTGCCAAGTACACTTCTCGTCTATTCACCTCTTTGCAATTGATTTTTCACGTCATATTCAGTATTTGCCTACTCTTCATTAGATATAACATGCCAATTTTCGTTTTCTTAGATATATAAATATTTATATTCATATTCTTTAAACACGTTGATTTGTTTGCTACCAGATGTTGATGAATGTAACATGCCAATTTCTGGTAATAGTACAAGTTGTTCAGGAGGGAGGTGTGTCAATGCAAGTGGGGACAGTAATACAACCTTATGTTCCGTGGGGAGGTGCATCAACACCGTTGGTGATTACTACTGTTCTTGTCCCTCTGGGTATGGCGGCCGCTATGGTTGCTACAAAGTCAATGACAACAAAGCTCGGATGGCAATAATAGGTATGAGTTATGACGCTGGTATTACAAATACGCACATATGGACATGCTTATTGCGACTCGTATTGTTTGAATAGCCAATGACACCACAGTTGCAGAGGTAATTCTTTAAGGTGTTGATGAAGGCATCCTCTCTTCGTTCAACAATTTCTCCCTTACTTTTATTCGTAGGAAAAAACTAGGTACGAGTCATTAGCATAAAAATTCAAGATTCACCTGCCTAGAGTCACATGTACTGTGAGATTTAATTTATACTATTATATAAAATGAGATATTGCTGTAACATATGGCCAAATGTTCTCTCACATAATGAGCGAGGAAACGGCCATTCTATACCATGCTTCCTCCATAGTCGTAGTTCACCTTGTAGAGGTTTCTCTAGGACAGAAGCTTAACGATTCTACTTGCATAGATTGGACCTTACTTGGGTTTTGCCATAAGCAACCTACCAATCGTTTACCAGCTTTGCTCAATTGTTTACTTCATCGAATGACCCACACATGCATGGAATTGTTCTGTATGTTTCACAGTAAGATCATGCATACAAAACTTCATTGTGTTGTGTATAGTAAATCCATAATAACACTCTCAAATAGTAGAACTTTCCCGCCTTCAAGTCATCTCTGCAGTTTTCTATGCAACTGTTTGGATTGCCACGGTTAATTAATCAATTTCCAATGAAGGTACTAGCAGCGGTCTTGGAGCAGTGATTTTAATTGGTGGTGCCTGGTGTTTGTACAAACTAATTTTGAAAAGAAAGAAAAAGCAACAGAGGCAAAAATACTTCAAGAGAAATGGTGGTTTGCTTTTAGAACAGCAACTATCTTCAGGTGAAGAAGGCAATGTCGAGAAAACCAAGTTATTCACTTCAAAGGAGTTAGAAAAAGCCACCGACAATTATAACAAAAATCGAATCCTTGGTCAGGGAGGCCAAGGTACCGTTTACAAGGGAATGCTGGCAGATGGAAGGATTGTTGCAATTAAAAAGTCTAAGATTGAGGATGATGAAGGAAAAGTTGAGCACTTCATTAACGAGGTTGCCATCCTATCACAAATTCGCCACAGAAACGTGGTCAAGCTACACGGTTGTTGTTTGGAGACGGAAGTCCCTCTTCTGGTTTATGAATTCATCCCTAACGGAACGCTTTTCGATTTTATACAAGACCAGAATGAAGAGCTACCACTTCCCTGCTGGGATATGCGCTTACAAATTGGTAGAGAAGTTGCAGGAGCTCTTTCCTACCTACATTCAGCAGCTTCTATGCCAATTTATCATCGAGACATCAAGTCCACGAATATACTCTTGGACGACAAGTACAGAGCAAAAGTTGCAGATTTTGGGACTTCGAGATCGATAGCCATTGAGCAGACTCACTTGACAACACGAGTAATGGGGACTATTGGATATCTGGATCCTGAATATTTCCAAACAAATCAGTTCACGGACAAAAGTGATGTTTATAGCTTTGGAGTAGTTCTTATTGAGCTCTTGACTGGCCAAAAGGCGATCTCATCAACTAAATCCGAGGAAGGAAGAAGTCTAGCAACGAACTTTTTGTTGGCAATGGAAGAGAATTGCTTGCATGATATTCTTGATAAACGAGTCGCGAAAGAGGGTACAAAAGAACAAATTACTAAAGTTGCTAACCTAGCAAAAGGATGCTTGAACTTGAATGGCAGAAAAAGGCCGACAATGAAGGAAGTTGCAATGGAGTTAGAAGGGTTGCCAAAGTCGCAGGCAGCACCAAGTGGTCAACTGCATTACCAAGAAGAGGACGAATGTACCATAGATATGGAGGAAACATGGCCAAATATGCCTTTGGCCAATAGCAGCTCAACTTCATCATTAGATATCACTGGTTTTAAGTATTAAATTCAGCTCAGTTAATTAAGTAATCTCCTTAATTTACTCACTGTCCTGTCAATCTTCTCATGTGAATCTTGTATCTTATCGATGGGAAAGTCGCTCCTCGACGGGGGACTACTCCTTTGATGGGTGTTGCAATGGCCCTATTTGCAATATTTTTATCTATTATTTTGGAGATTCATAATTCTATTAAGTAATCTCCTTAATTTACTCATTGTCCTGTCAATCTTGTCATGTGAATCTTGTATCCTATGGATGCTTGTTTTTTACTCATTATATTTTATATAGGTCAACTGTAATGCTTATATAAATAGCCTCCTGTGTACTCTTTGTACACATAGAAATGTACAATTAAGTTCTTTTTCAACTTGGTACCAATAGTCCTTTTCACCACAAGAAAAAGGTCTTTTAGCGAAGGATTTATCGCAACAGACTAAGATTTGTTGTTAAAAATTGCCTTTTACCAACGAAGAATCCGTCGGTAAAGATCTTCAGAGACGGACTATTACTGACAGAAATATCCGTTGCTAATTCTAATCCTATTATTCCACTTTTCCCTATTTTTTTTGAAGAATAATTTCAAAACAATTTTTAGCGTCGGACTTTTACCGACAGACACTTTCCATTGGTAAAAGTCTTTATATTTGAATTAAAAAAACCCTAACCCTTCTCTTCTTTCTACCGGCTGCCCACGTGTTTTCCTCTTCTTCTTTCTCCCTCTTCTTCTCCTTCCCCTTCCCCTCTCTCTCTCACTCTCTTTCTCTCTCTTACCCACTGTACCCACACCACCACCCCACCCCAAGCCCCTCTGCTGCAACCCAACCCCCATCCTCCGCTGTCGCCTCCCCTTCTCTCCTGCGCTGCCCACCTCCCACACCACCCAACCCCGCTGCCGTTAAGGGTGAGCACCAAATTGTTCAAGCAGATCCGGACCGCTCAAATCGACCAAACTGAATCGTCTAAGTATCTTAGCGGTTCGGTTTTACATTTCTCAAACCAACCTTGGTTCGGTTCGATTCACGTTCACATTTTTTAAATCGTTCAAAAACTAAACCGAATCGACCTATGATATATTAATATATTTTAGTAACATTCATAAAAAAATTCACATACATGATACTAAGTAAATACAAATAAACAAAATCTTGAAAGTTAAAAGAAAATAAGATTATGAGAACAGTTATAACATAAAAATTTAGTGACCAATATTTCTTCTATATTTACTCATTCTTTCGTACACATCAATGACAAAGGCATAATTATGTTCTTGTTGAAACAATACTAATATCTTAAGTTACTACGAGCATTTAGATATTAAATGTAACAAGATTATGAGCAACTTAGAGTAAACATAACTTCAAATTTTAATTATATTTATTTCGAATAATAGTGTGCAAAGGAACAACGCTTTCAAATGGATGCAAATCGATCCAAATTGGAGAAACTAAATCGTTCAAACCGATGGTGTTTGGTTCGGTTCGGTTCAGTTCGCAAATTTTCAAATCAAAGGGAAGCGGTTTGGTTTCCAGTTTGACCCCTAATATTCAACCCTAGCTAGTTGCCGCCCCGCCTAGCGCACCAACTAGACCACTCTTGAGCATCATTGCTAGGATTCCATAAAAAAGACCATTCTTGTGCATTCCATAAGGTAAAATTAGGGAAATCTATGTTTTATTTACGAAATTTATCTTTGATGCTTGTGCAACGACTTATGTGTTGTTTGGTGTTTGATAAAATAGTTGGTTGTTGTGATTTTCTTAACTCTTAAAATCTTAGGTCATTGGTAATATTTTTAATTTTTGTTTTATTTTGATGATACGGGCATTAACGTTTGGTGAATGATTTGGGCCAGAAAAGATTTTTGATGAACTTTTGTGCATCTTTTATTTAGATTATGAATATAGCGAGTACGTGTAGAGGGTGAAAAAGTTAGATTTATAAACACTATTAAGATTACTTCGTTCATTGCCATTTTCTCATGTCTAATTTTATCACAATTTATTTCGTAGTATCCGTTTCAAGATGACACTCAAACATACATATATTGACTTTTTAGATGAGTAGGTACGGTATTAACATAATTTTGTGCTAATAATAAAAGTCTTGTGGTAGATATGTGTTAAATTACATGCAAAATTGTACATATTATGTACTACTAATATAAAAAAAAAGGTCATGCTAGGTAAAAACAAAAGAAAGCTTTAAAGTAAATTATCAATTGAGCTTTTGATACACTATAGACTATTTACTAGGATAAACGAAGGTAATATTAACTTTAGACAAATTGTACTTGAAATGTTGAATTTAAGCTAGAAAAAATTGAAAATGGACTTGCTTTGTACTTCAATTTTAAAGGAAGAGATAAAACTTGATATAAGATTAGATCATTGCCAAAAGAGAATAAAATTGGGGGGGGGGGGGGTGTATTTTGAACATGAACGGGCTATCCCTGTAATAAACGGCAATAATTCTATCAAAAGAAACAAGATGGATAATTTATGATGCCAAAGTACAAAATGATGATATTTCCAACTATAGTCGAGATGCTTATAGAAAAAATGGCAAAAATTTTAAAACCAGACGGTAAAAAATTTAAGAAGATTCTTAAAAGCTATAATTACTAGATTTATTGCCTAAGCCAATGAGTTTATATAAGTGCCTGTTAGATCTCTTGAGTTCATTTATTCTTAGTTTCAATGATGCAACATTTAAGCTTCTAACTCCTTCCATTTTATAATATTTGTCATACATTTATTAATTGCAACTCCTTCCCATCAGAAATTTTACTTTCCAGGATACTCTTTGGTCTATAAATTTTGAAACTTTGTTAATATCACTTAGTTATCATTCAAATTTTACCTTGGTCTCTATATATAGGTGCCATAGAAATATATTACAAGAAACTGGACAATTTCAAAATATACTCTTCACATTACATTTTATATGTGTCAAATAGTCTATAGAACACTTTCTTTACTTTGGTTACTGAAATGTCATACTTGTAGTGTTTGGTGAGAACTAAATATTTGTGGAATATGTTTGAAACTGATAGCAATGTCATTGTATCTAAGTAACGAGCTATAACATAGAACAATCAAGATCTTCCTAAATGGTAACTTGATGTGACGAAAAAAATATATATAAGTATGATGAAAATGTGACAAATATTGGTAGTAATTAACATTAGCAATTCATACTAGAAAAAGTAAGACAATATTTTCTTCAATGAAGTTTCCATGCTTCGAGTTTTTGATTAGCAGTTCGTAATCAATATACTTATAATGATTTAATTAAAACAATCATATTAATTAATTTAGTTGTTTTGTGAATCACTACTTTGCGTGCAAAGCAGGTGATTCTTAATATGTGTGTCTATGTGTATATATATATGTGTGTGTGTGTGTGTGTGTGGGGGGGGGGGAAACGAATATAAGGCTAGCCTCACGCAACTTGCGTGAGGCTAGCGGCAAAAACTGCGAAGTTTAATTAAAAAAATGAGGTCAGAAATCAAACAGTTAATTCTTTTTCTCTCTTTCTTTCTTTCTCTCTCTCTCTCTCTTTTCTCCTTCCCGTCTCTCTGTCCCACGCCCTAGCAACGACCGCCCAACCTGTCGGCGCTGCCCAACTTCCCCAATCACCACCCCAACCTTCCTGCACCGGCCACCGTCACGCCCATCGGCATGTATCCTCCTGCCGCGACAGCACAAGCAACCCACCGCCCAACTTTCCTGCGCCGGCTACCGTTATTGTGCTGTCTTACCATCGAGGAGAGGCATTTTTCGGCAAGGGTGCAACGCTGCTGGACAGAGTTTTTGTTGAAAAACATGCCATGGTTGCTGCTAGAGCCCTTGTGAGGCAATTATCTACTGCAGTAGCGAGAGAACGGGAATCTTTTTCCCAAAATTCGCTCTGCGTTTCCCCTTTGTTGTACGAGCCGTCAAACTTTATCTTATTTTTGCGAATGATTTCTTGCTTCTTCCATATTGGACATCTTTTGTTTAATTAGTGTACAGGTGAAGAATCTTCACAGTTTCTCACACTGTATATACTTTCCAAGTTGATTACCAACTGTTCGATGAAAGTCCTAGCCCAAACCATACATCTGTATGGTATCTTATCTCTCGGTAGTATATAGAGAGACTAATTTCTGGCTCCCTTATTGTCATTATGAATTTATTTTCTTTCATGTAGGTTGTCCACTGGGGCCTGCATATGCAGATATTCAGAAGTTTATAGAGTTCCAGAATGTTGCGGCCGTCGTCATTAATGTTGTGGCTGCAAAATCTTTTTGGTGATGTACTGTTGAACACTGTGCAGGTTTATTTCTCTCACTTTACTGCTGGCTCGCTGCTGGCTCGTTGTCACTTTGTTGCATTTATCAGAATGTGTTTAATATAGTAGTACCATTATTCTGGAAGGCAGTTGGATGTTTGGCCTAGATTTCTTATAGATAACAACCATTGGTCTTGTCTGCCCTCCATAATTCCTCCCTAAGTATTAACAAGAAACCAAAAGTAAAATTACCAAGTTTGAGGCTATGATGCACGTTCTGGGGTCGACATATGTAAATTTGAACCTGTCATATGTAATAAGGTACAGTATTGTGTGAATCTTAAGATATGTTACGTCTTTTGCCGTTGACGTGAATAAGTTTTTTGATTTATAAGAATGGTACGTCTTCACTGTGCTTGTACTTACACAATTATAAATTCTCTTGCTATGTGAAGACTGTCTGAGGCTTCAATTTTTGAGAATCAATTAACATGCGACTATAATTTCCTCTTATTTTGAGGCTCGTAAAGTGATATCATGCTAGTTATCATCAGCTCTCGTTATACATGTTGTGAGGCAGATGGCTATACTTACACTAGTACAGTGACATTTTCGTCATAGTTGATGATTTACTGCTCTTGCATTTCTTTTGGTACATCACTGTTTTTGCAATCACAGTCATTCTGGAAATATGTGTTGCGAGTGTTGGCTTAGAATCTTACCTTGTTGTCTATTTTGTCAGTTGTAGTTGTTCTAACTTCTTATAGTGTCAATCTCAACATCTATGCATGCTTTGAAACTTATTTGTAGCTCAGATACTGTGTGTTCACCCCTGACAATTGCTTCCCCGTGGCATGACTGTCTCTCCTCTTTGGTGGTGCTCATATTAGAATCGTCAAAAAGAATTTCATTTGTATTTAATAGCATTCTTAAGGTGCTCTCACTCTAAATGCTGCCCAGCACCGCCCCCCGCCGCCCCGCCAAGGTTCAACACTAGCATGCTCGAAAACATTTCTCCACTTTTAGGCTATTATGCTTGCGTTAATCACAAGGTTCAACACTGGCATGCTCGAAAACATTTTTCATCACAATTATTTAAGAGGGAAGGAAGAATAGCGAGGAGAGAGAAAGGCTAGTCTATTTTGTTTGATCTTTTCTGTCCATTTTTTGATAGCTTGACGGAATGAGATTATGTACCACAATGTCGCAGTTTTGAGATTTCAGACAACCTTTTTTTTCTTAAGAAGGTCAAAGAGTTGCTTCATATTTTTAGCTTCTTTTTAGACAGTAAGCTGGTGGGATTCAATAGGCAATTATGCAATTTTCCACCTGCTTTGTTGTTCTTACAAGTGACACTTCTAAATGCAAAAAATGGAGAAACTGAAATATACATGCCTCCAATATGCAACATCAACTCAGCGGTTGATTGTATCTTCAGTGGTTGATTGCATCTTTTATAGCTCAGATATGACCTTGCCATCTTTTCATACTTTCCATTTCTTCTTAAGGTGCATCTGATTTTTTCCTAATAGCATTTTATCTTGTTATAATGATTCGTTAATTTCTATTTGTTATGTTGCAGCTTGAATGTGATGTGCATGATCTTGAGCCCTGTTTACCTGCAAATTAGCCATCGATAATTCTTTTCAATAGTAGATCATCGGATTCCTCAGTGACCAGAAAAATAGCTAGGAAGCTCTTGATGCTTTTGGGGAATTAGCAATGCATCACAGTGCAGAAAATACTGCCATGTCACAGAGATCATTAGCTGATGGATTGATTGCTTGAGTGGATCTCAAATACACAACTGCTATAACTGCAGTGTTCAAGAACTATTTTTTTTATTGTATGAACTTCTACATGAAGGTGTTCTAATTATTCACAACTTGTGATTAGAGTTGTCAAATGGGCTGGGCGGCCCGCGGCCCGGCCTGACCCTTTCTGGCCCGGCCCATACATGAACAGTGCTGGCCCAGCCATTTTGGGCTTAGGGCCTGGGCCTGGCCTGAATTTTTCTGAAAAAAGCCCGGGCCAGGCCCGGCCCGAAAAAGCCCGGGTTTGGCCTGGCCCGAAAAAAAAGCCTGATTTTGGCCCGGCGGGTTCTGGCCTGGCTCGGGTCAGGCCCGGTTCTAGCCCCCCTCTTCACTTTTGAAAATCTGATTTTCCCCCAATGGCTTTATTCCCCTTTTCCCCCTAAATTCCACTTTTACCCCCCCAACAGCAAAATAACGGCTACTTTGGGGGGTATTTTGGTCCAAGTTTATTTTTTCAACTCTTTTAAGGTTTTTACACTCTTACCCTCCCCAACAACTATAAACGGATAGTTTTTAAGGTATTTTGGTCTTTTGTGAAGTTTAAAAAATCTATAAATTCACACCATTTCTCTCTAATTTTTCACACCAATCTTCTTACTCTCTCTTATATAAACATTCTACATTTCTACAAGCTTTGCTACTCTTGCTAATTACTACTCTTATTTACTAGTTAGTACTCTTGTATTATTACTCTTGTTTACTAATTACTACTTTTGCTAAATTTTAATTACTAACCACTCCTCTTATTAATTTGTTACTCTCTAATTCTTTTGTCTAGTAATTAGTGAATTTTTATATTTATCAATTACTATTACTAATTTTTTTAATTACTAACTCTCTCCAATTTTGAATTACCCTCAGTGATTCATTTGTTACTCTTTAATTCTTTTAATTGTTATTTCTAATTACTAATTACTGCTCTTATACTTGTGTATTTAGTTACTCTTACTAATTTTATTTAGCGTCAAATATGGCTGGATTATTGAAGAAACTGAAGCGTGGATCATCATCACGAAAAACATCATCATCATCACAAACACCACCACCACCACACGAGCGCCAGCACCACGGCCATCACAAACACCAATCCAAGCACCACCACAACCATTCGTTCCTGGACGAATGAGTACAGGCTGTATGATAGATACCCAAGCCAATTGGGAGTTCAATCAAAACATTCCAGATTTTGAATACACGCCTGATCAAGACCCCCCGCATTATAGTCAAGGACGCAGCTCGGTTGGCGAAGCTACTACTCCGTGGCATAATCTTAACCCTATGCCTGGTCATGATGAAGAAGGGCCGAGCAATGCCTCCGGTAATGAGCCAGAAGTCCAAAAGGGGAAAAAAAGAAAGCCGAGTGTTGGAATCATTTTGATGTAGTTACGGTGGACGGCATCCGAAAAGCTCGATGTAAGTACTGTGCTAAATTATTTTCGTCTGGTAGTGGTAATGGACATCTTAACAGGCATTACCCTCAGTGTGCACCTCGACAAGGCCACGTCGAACCTACCCAAACGCAGTTATCTTTTGACGGTAAGTTATTTGTTTATAATCAGCGAGAGCAAAGAGACGGTCTCGCTGAATTTGTTATTCACGATGAACAAGCCTTTTCTTTTGCCGATAATGCTAAGCACTCTAGATATATGAACACATACGTTCAACCTTTGTACAAAAAGGTTCATAGAAACACAACTAGATCCGATGCACTCCGACAGTATAATGCTGCTAAAGCACGCCTGATCGATTATTTCGATAAATTTGACGGTAAAGTTAGTCTTACTTCTGATATTTGGCAATCTCCGTTTACTTTTGTTAGTTATACTTGTGTGACAGCCCATTGGATTGATGCAGATTGGATTATGCACAAGAGAATCATCGCTTTCGAGCTCTTTCCTTATCCGCATGATGGAATGAACATTGCTACTATTATATTAAAAGCATGTACCACGTTTAAATTAAAGGATAAGATTATGAGTATTAGTTTTGATAATGCTTCTAACAATACAGCTGCTGTTGATGCTTTACAGGAGAGCCTCAAACCTGTACTTTCTGGTAAATTATTTCATGTTCGTTGTGTTTGTCATATAATTAATTTAATTGTTCAAGATGGTTTAGCTGCTGCAGGAGATATTCTTGTCAAAATGAGGGGTATGACAGCGTATGTTAATAGTTCGAGTCCGAGAACACAACAATTTAAAACGTTGTGTGTTGAATATAATATGCCTCGCAGGAGAGCAGTTACAGATGTGGTCCACAGGTGGAACTCTACATACCATATGCTTTTACACATTCTGGCATACAGAGAAGTCTATACGCATTTTCTACTAACCCAGTTCCCAGCCGGCTTGCCAACTCAAGAGGAATGGCAGATGGCCACATACCTAGCTGAATTTTTGGAGGTATTTTACACGTCTACCAATTTATTGTCTGGTACGTACTATCCCACCTCTCCTCTCGCTGTAATAGAAATTCTCAAGATGGCTACAATGTTAACAAAATGGAGATATATAGGACCCTTTAAGAAATAGTAAAAGTGATGGATAAAAAGTTTAATAAATATTGGAGTGAACTGCCTGTTATTTTTGCTGTGGCTACTTGTTTAGATCCTAGGTTAAAGTTGCATGGCGTGAACGTCTCGATACAAGAGATATCGATATTAATGTGCTACCCAGTAGAGGATACAACCGCACTCACAGCGAAAGTGAGCAAGACATTTGAGGAACTGTTCAACCTCTATCGTAATTCTGCTGACGTGCGCGGACGAGCTTCATCATCGACTGCTGAGAGGTATTATGCGCCATACCTTAAGGGCTTTGAACATCTAGTAGCAAGACAACTACCAGGTGAAGGTACTTCTAATTCGGCAGGTTCGTCTACTTTTTCCTCTTTTAATGAGATTGGTGTATATTCAAATACTGATCATTATTCTGATTTATCAATGCAAGAACAGGTTAATTTTAATTTGTTAAATTTTTGGAAACAAAATCAAAACATGTATAAAACTTTAGCCCAAATTGCACGGGATGTACTGCCAGTGCAAGCCTCCACGGTTGCTTCAGAGTCGGCATTTTCAGCGAGCGGGAGGGTTTTGGATGACAGGAGGAGTCGTCTTAACCCCGAGTCGCTCGAGCTATGTGTATGTTGGAAGGATTATCTTGATGCGAAATACCGCGAGCAAGATAAACCGATTGATGATAGGAAGAGCAGTGACTCGGATGTTGAAGTACTTCCGGATGATTAGGTAATTTCTTTTTATTTTCCTTCTCTTAAGTTTTAAGAATAAAATTTCTCACATATATATATATATATATATATATATATATATATATATATATATATATATATATATAATAAGTTTTTACAAGCAAGATAGATATTTTTTTGTATATATAAAAAAATAGGTAACTTCGCCTGTTTGTTTACAAGCAGCCGGTCCCAAGCCCGGATAAAAGGAGGAGGGCCTATAAACACATTTATTTTCAATGTATATGATTTATAATGAAATAAAATGATAAAGATTAAGTTTGTTAAATTATGAATATTGGACATGCCTAGAGTACAATTTGCTTAAACAATAACAACAAATTACCATCAAGTTGAACCACCAACTTCAACTTCAATTTTCTCATTCACTTCTCATATGTTTTAAACTTGTGAATATACTATGATCATCTACCCCACTAGATGACCATAAATAAATTTGTTCCTAACCAATTTATGAATTGAAACTCATTAGAAAATTGAGTCAAAGATGGTTCTCCACAATGGGTTTAAAACCCAATTCCAACAACACATCTCTCTCACCTCAATCTCTCCCACAACTGGCTCTCTGGCCCCCTTCCTAAAGAGTTTTTTTGGTCGATAACTCACCTCACTACTTTAGATCTGAGCTTTAACGTTCTATTTGGTGAAATTCCGCTATCTTTGTCATTCCCATCTTCTATCCAAGTAGCTGATATTTCGAGCAACCATTTCAGCGGAATGGTACGAACCTTGTTCGTTCAGATGGCATCGAACCTGATGATCTTTAATGTCAGCAATAACAGCTTCACTGGTCCAATTCCAACATCAATTTACACCATTTCCAACCACACGAGGGTCTTAGACTTCTGCTCCAATGATTCCAATGACCAACTTCCTGGTGGTCTTGGCAGATGTTATGCATTAGTGGTTCTTCGGCCAGGATTCAATAATCTCTTTGGATTGCTTCCATACGATATTTACAATGTGACAACACTGCAAGAGATCTAATTTCCTAAAAACCGACTCTGGGGACCCATTGGTGGTGGTGTTGTTCAGCTTTCCAACCTCACTATCCTCAAGCTCTATGGCAACGAAATGAGTGGACTACTGCCTCATGATCTTGGAAAGCTCTCTTAAGTTAGAGTGACTTGTCCTTCATTCAAACAATCTAACTGGTTCTTTGACCCCATCTCTGATGCATTGTCGCAACCTCGTAACACAGTTTATGAGAAAACTTCTTGGAAGGGGATATCTCTACCCTTGATTTCTCCATGCTCAAACAACTTCGCACGCTTGACTTGTCGAACAATCACTTTCATGGGAACATTCCGGAAGGGCTTTACCTCTGCAAGTCCCTGATTGCTGTTCGACTGGCCAGTAACCAACTAGAGGGACAAATTTCTCCCGGTATGCTTACACTACAGTCATTGTCATACATTGCCCTTTCCAACAATAGACTAACTAATATGACGGGCTATCAATATTTTGAGGGGTTGCAAGAACCTTAAAGTTTTCATCCTTGCAAAGAACTTTTTGGTGAAATGCTGCCAGACGACAAGCACATACTTGATATTAACAGTTTCGAAAAACTCAAGATTCTGGCTTTAGGTGGTTGTAACCTCAGAGGTCAACTACCCAGATGGATTGCAGAAATTACGGAGCTAGAGATACTGGACCTGTCTTATAATCGAATCGGTGGCTCGCTTCCTGGTTGGCTCGGAACTTTGCCAAAGCTCTTCTACATCGACTTGTCCGTAAACCTCCTATCTGAAAAATTTCCCCAAGAACTTTGTACTCTGCCAGCTTTGACATCAGAGCACATTGCTTTACAAGTAAACCAAAATTATCTAGAACTACCCATATTTGTACAGCCAGCGGGACGTACCAATCTTGCATATGTTCGTCTCTCTCACATGCCACCAGCAATATACCCTGGAAGCAACAACACAAATATAAGAACGATAAGGTTACGAACTCACCGGAATTGAAGGAAGCCATAGATTACCAAGAGTTTTATTCCGATGATGAAAGAACGCCAAGATGCGGAAGCGAACACGTACCCTTTGGTATTGATCTTCACTACTCTTCTCTATTCTTGATGATGGAATAGAGTGGTGTATTTTTCTTTAGTCTAAGAGGTAAAGAGTGGCCAAAACATAATAATACCCTAGCCTCCAAGAAGAAAAGATATTTATATAGAGAGAGTAGTGGGATCAATCCTAAAGCCTGCCAAATCTCAACCGTCCATCAAAGTTAAGAGATTAGGGTCTATAAGCCTTTTATACACAATAAATCATTAGTGTATTGGATGCTAAATCAAATAGGCCCATAATGTTATTTAGCCTGATTTAATTAATTAATGTCCAAGTCAAATAATAAGTCAACATTAGTACGACCCGTTAGGCCACTTAATTGGATTGGACCGATCAAATCCAACATTCTCCCACTTGGCCAAGGGTTATACTAATGTCAATGTCTTAAGTTTTGACATAACGAAATTGAACAAAACATCCCGTAAGTTAGGCCAAATTTAACAAAAATACTAAAATGAATCGAAGATAGTATATGTGCCTCTCAACGCCACAACACCGTTCTCCGGTTACAATCTCAGAACTTTTGCCAAATATGACAGTCAACAGCTTAATAGACATGAACTGCATCGTTCCATAATAAATAACAATATGAACGAGTTCATGTGATCCTTACATGAGTGTTTGTTTCAGAATACCTCAAATGTGCACTTTTAACAAGAAGTAACAAACCATAATCATAATATCCAGAATCCAAAACATAGGTGATGACAAAAATAAATGTCTCAAATCAAAAACCCATTATCTAAGGAAAAGGCTATCGACCAAACCCATGCTAGCAACATGTTCTCGAAAGAGAGTGGGTGGTAAGCCTTTCGTCATGGGATCCGCCAACATAGCGATCGTACTGATATGTTGAATAGACACTATTCGATTCTGAATTCTTTCCCTCACAACAAGATACTTAATCTCAATATGCTTCGTTCCACCACTTGATTTGTTGTTCTTGGAAAAGAAAACAGCAGCCTGATTGTCACAGAATATCTTCAGTGGTCTCGAAATGGTGTCAACCACTTTAAGTCCCGTAATGAAGTTCTTTAACCATACACCATGACACGAAGCCTCAAAACATGCCACAAACTCTGCCTCCATGGTGTGAGAAGCCACTAATGACTACTTAGCACTCTTCCATGAAACAGCCCCTTCTGCGAGCATGAAGACATAACCTGATGTGGATTTCAGGGTATCTACACACCCTGCATAATCGGAATCAGAATAACCAATAACCCCAAGGTTATCTGACTTCCTATAAGTAAGCATGAAATCCTTGGTACCCTGTAAGTAGCGCATGACTTTCTTGGCTGCTTTCCAATGACCCATTCCCGGGTTTATTTGGTAACGTCCAAGCATGCCAACAACATATGCTATATCTGGGCGAGTACAGACTTGAGCATACATAAGACTCCCTACTGCAGCTGCATAGGGAATACGCTCCATTTCGTCTTGCTCCAGTTGGTTCCTAGGGCATTGTAGCAAACTAAATTTGTCACCCTTAAGAACAGGGGCAACAGTGGGAGCACAGTTATGCATATTGAACCTTTTCAGAACCTTCTCAATATAGGCTCTTTGGGACAATCCCAATATCCCACGAGACCTATCTCGGTGAATCTCAATGCCTATAACATAAGAGACCTCTCCAAGATCTTTCATATCAAAATTCTTAGACAGAAAGTTTTTGGTCTCATGCAACATATGCATATCACTACTAGCAAGTAAGATATCATCTACATACAAAACTAGAATGATAAGCTTACTCCCACTGATCTTTAGGTATATACATTGGTCCACTGCATTTTCTTTAAAGCCAAATTTACTAATCACATCATGAAACTTAAGATACCATTGTCTAGAGGCTTGCTTTAATCCGTATATGAATTTTTTCAACAGACATTTCATATGTTCCTTGCCTTCAACCATAAACCCTTCTGGTTGAGTCATATAGACATTTTCATGCAAGTCACCATTAAGAAATGCAGTCTTTACATCCATTTGATGTAGCTCTAAATCATAATGAGCCACTAAAGCCATGACTATTCGAAAGGAATCTTTTTTCGACACAGGAGAAAATGTTTCATTATAATCTATCCCTTCCTTTTGAGTGAAACCTTTAGCGACGAGTCTAGCCTTGTATCTTTCGACATTACCTTTAGGATCTAGCTTAGTTTTGTAGACCCATTTACAGCCTACAGCTTTGACTCCTTCAGGCAAGTCAACAAGGTCCCAAACTTTATTTATTTTCATTGACTCTAACTCATCTTTCATGGCCTTAAGCCATTGAGTTGAGTGATCACTCATAATAGCTTCTTTAAAGGATGTGGGATCATTTTCTATGCTTAGATTATAGTCAGCCTCATCTAGGTACACAATATAGTCATCAGAGATAGCTGTCCGTCTCTCTTTTCCTGACCTTCGAAGAGGTTGCTCATTAGCAGGAATTGGAGCAGGATCCATAATAGGGGGCACATCATTAGGTACTACCTCGGGTGCATCATTATTTTCTCTATGAGGTAATGGCGCACCAACCTTTTGGATAACAGGAATAGAAACATGATCCTGAATTTCCTCAAGGTTTATTATTCTTGGTGTACAACTCCCACTATATTCAGCATCTTCAAAAAATACTGCATGCCTAGTTTCAACAATTCTAGTGGTATGTGATGGACAGTAAAATCTGAAACCCTTAGACCTTTCAGGGTAACCTATAAAATGACAACTTATGGTCTTGGGATCGAGTTTCTTAGTATGCGGATTGTAGACTTTTGCTTCAGCTAAACAACCCCACACATGAAAATATTCTAAACTTGGTTTCCTCTGTGTCCACAATTCAAAAGGTGTTTTAGGCACAGACTTACTGGGAACCCTGTTAAGAATATGCACAGCTGTTTTAAGTGCTTCAACCCACAAAAACTCTGGTAGAGTGCTTTGGCATATCATACTTCGTACCATATCCATGAGGGTACGATTTCGCCTTTCAGCTACACCATTCTGCTGGGGTGTACCTGGCATTGTATACTGAGCAACGATGCCACATTCTTCCAAATATAGGGCAAAAGGACTAGGGTTACGACCCGTTTCAGAGAATTTCCCATAATATTCTCCGCCTCTGTCAGATCTTACAACTTTAATCTTTAGGTCGAGTTGATTTTCAACTTCGGCTTTGTAAGTCTTAAACATGGCAAGTGAGTCAAATTTTTCATGAATGAGGTAAACATATCCATAACGAGAATAGTCATCAATAAAGGTGATAAAGTATCTATGACCACCAATACCCGGTGTAGGGAAAGGTCCACAAATGTCAGTGGGGATAAGCTTTAAAAGTCCTGTACTTCGAGTGGCACCACGTTTATTGCCTTTTACAAATTTTCCTTTAATACATTCAATACATGTGTCAAAATCTGAGAAATCTAAAAAATGAAGAATTCCATCCTCAACGAGGCGTTCCATTCTGCCTCGTGATATGTGACCAAGACGTTCATGCCACAATTTAGCAGAATTTTCATTCTCTCTTTTTCTCTTACCACAAGTTTTAGCAACTACATCACTCACATTCATTGTTTTCAAGGATTCAGTAAAAGAAGCATTCAAAAGTAATTTGTAGAGGTTTCCCTCCAACAAACCAGAACCAATAACTCTAGAGTAAAGGAAAAGAGAGAAGCCTTTATTCTTAAACTTAAACGAATATCCATAAGCGTCAAGTCTAGAAACAGAAATAAGATTTCTAGTCATACTGGGAACATAAACAGTATCAACTAAATCCAAATTGAAGCCACTCTCCAAAACTAAACGGAGAGTTCCTACAGCTTCAACTTGAGCTTTCTCTCCATTTCCTACTAGAACATTACGGTCCCCTTTGTTTAACTTCTTCACGGAAAGGAATCCCTGCAATGAATTAGTTATGTGCACAGTTGCACCCGTGTCAACCCACCATGTATTTAAAGGAACATCAATTGTATAAGACTCATAACAAACGCAAATAGATAAATTACCTTTCTTTTCCAACCATTCTCTGAATTTATGACATTCTTTCCTCATATGTCCTTTATCCTTACAAAAGTGACACCTGGGACCAGAAGAACCCTTGGTACCAGAAGAGCTTGCCTTGTCAGTCTTGGTTACAGAAGCACTCTTGTTCCCTTGCACATTACCTTTGCCAAATTTCTTTCCTTTTCCTTTTCCTTTAGATGGACCAGTAATGGCAAAGTGAGCACTATCAGGTTGTTCAGACTTTAGCCTCTCTTCTTCTTGGACACACATGGAAATCAACTCGCTCATCTTCCACTTTTCTTTCTGCGTGTTATAGTTGATCTTAAAAGGACCAAACTGCGCAGGAAGGGAAGTCATAATAAAGTGCACGAGAAAACCTTCAGAGATTTCCATGTCCAAACCTTTTAGTTGAGAAGCCATATCATTCATCCGTAAAATATGCTCACGAACACCGTTGGATCCACTATACTTGAGCGTAACCATTTTAGTGATGAGAGTAGTAGCATGTGCCTTGGAAGAACCCTGAAACTGTTCTTC
This sequence comes from Escallonia herrerae, assembly GCA_033070095.1. Taxonomy (NCBI): domain Eukaryota; kingdom Viridiplantae; phylum Streptophyta; class Magnoliopsida; order Escalloniales; family Escalloniaceae; genus Escallonia; species Escallonia herrerae. Next base: position 122,003 of record JAVXUP010002205.1, on the reverse strand, counting down.
AATATGAGCAAGGTACAACTTAGCATTATCCGAGTCAGGAACGCCTCCTCGAATAGCAGTCGTAATGGAGCCTTTCATAATCATCAGGGATATGCGGTTGGAACGCTCCCACTTTTCATAAGCTGCCTTTTGCTCAGTAGAGCTTTCAGCCGTAAGGGTAGCAGGCGCGTCAACCCGTAAAGCGTAATCCAAATCCATAACTCCAAGGATTATACTAATCTGCTCTTTCCATTTTCTAAAATTGGTGCCGCTCAATGATTCAATAGAGGAAAGATAGCCAGTAATTGCAGCAGGACTATACGCTAAATAATAACAATAATCATGCACGTTAGTACCGAAAATCCACATGATGAAAATAGTTAGTTCATCATTTAAAATAATAAAATAAATTGAGGGATAAACAATTTATTTATATGGAAAAGGTAAATACACAAAACATATTCCAAAGGAAAAATTAACATATCACTTATAACCTTCCGTTGGGCCAGTTATTAACATAAAAGTGTTTTTCCATCCTTATTAATTTTGGAAATCATTAAAAGTAACATGAGTACAAATTATATCACCGTTGGGCAGAAAATAATTTGACCCATGCAACTTATTATTTCCTTTCTTTCCGCTTAAAAATTAAATATAATCTTCCGTTGGGCCGATTAATATTTTAATTAATAAGCGTAACGTGATGTGATTTATCATTATCTCAACTTATAAAAGACAATAAACTTCCGTTGGGCCGCTTACTGCCAAAATAAGTAAGAACCACTAATTATTTCAAGTTCATTATCACAGTCTAGACATGCCAAACGAAGCATAAGATTTTAGCATAATCTCGTAATTTTAGACTAATTCTTGAAATCACAAAAATATTGTCACGTTATATTCAACGGTATCCCTAAATAAACCAATATTAAAATACATATGTTATCAATAATAACATATCTAATAAACAATTTTAATAGGCACAATTAAAATACATAAGTCCTTTTGAAAATCTATTTTAAAATGACCAAACAGGCCCAATTCAGTATCTACAAACCCCTTGTAGGAGGCCATAACAGGCCCAAATTGGAGGCCGAAACAGGCCCTTCTAACTGGCCAAACTGGCCCAATTGATGATCAATTAACAGGCCCAAAACAGGCCTATTGAAGGTCTGGCCTTTCGGCCCAGATGTGCTAGGCTAAATTAAAGGGCCTTTTATGGCCCAACAGTTTCGGCCCATCCAACAAAACACTAGGTACAAGGGCCAACTGCTTGAGGCCACAGAACAAGTCCAAAACAGGTCTAAATTCTTTCTGCTGGGCCAAAACATAACACTTAACTAAACAGAAAACATTTAACATAATCTGGGCCAATCACGCTGGACACAAAGCAAGGCCAAACAAGGCCTAAATAAATTTTCTGCTGGGCCATTTAACAGGCCACATGGCCTTCTTTTGCTAGGCCAAGTAACATAACACCGAAAGCCATGAGTCACATGCCTCACGGCCCAAAGAGGCCACATGCCCTTTTAGCATGTTCATGAACAGCCACACGGCCGACAAGCCATACAGCCGGCCAAATTTTTTTTTTTTAACACTTTAACGTGAAACATATAATTCATCAAATACTCCAATAATCTTAAGGAAAAGTTCTATGTTTATGCAATTGATTAACGCGGCTCTGATACCACATGTTAGAATTTATATCATTCATCTTGACCCCATAATCAAGATCATTAGAATCTTACAATAACATAAATATAAGAACGATAAGGTTACGAACTCACCGGAATCGAAGGAAGCCATAGATTACCAAGAGTTTTATTCCGATGATGAAAGAACGCCAAGATGCGGAAGCGAACACGTACCCTTTGGTATTGATCTTCACTACTCTTCTCTATTCTTAATGATGGAATAGAGTGGTGTATTTTTCTTTAGTCTAAGAGGTAAAGAGTGGCCAAAACATAATAATACCCTAGCCTCCAAGAAGAAAATATATTTATATAGAGAGAGTAGTGGGATCAACCCTAAAGCCTGCCAAATCTCAACCGTCCATCAAAGTTAAGAGATTAGGGTCTATAAGCCTTTTATACACAATAAATCATTAGTGTATTGGATGCTAAATCAAATAGACCCATAATGTTATTTAGCCTGATTTAATTAATTAATGTCCAAGTCAAATAATAAGTCAACATTAGTACGACCCGTTAGGCCACTTAATTGGATTGAACCGATCAAATCCAACAATCCCTACAGCAATAGGCCAACTAAAGTTTCTTCATGTCTTGGATCTCAGCAATAACAACTTCTCTGGCATTATTCCCTACCAAATATCTTATCTCAGAAACCTGGAAAAGTTGGACCTCTCTCGGAACAACTTGTCTGGTCAGATTCCTGTGTCACTAAGAAGTCTACATTTCTTGTCCTCTTTCAGTGTTGCGCATAATGCTTTAGAAGGAATGATTCCATCAGGAACTCAACTAGAGGGCTTTCCTGACTCATCGTATGAAGGTAATCCAGGACTTTGTGGGTTCGTACATCAAAGAAAGTGTCTTCCAGCGACCAGTTTTAATAACCAGAGGGACGTTCAAGGAGAAAATGGTCTTCAATTTCCACGGCTCTATGTTGCAGTGGGGCTTCTTGGATAAGCTACAGGGTTTGTGACAGTTTGCACCACCTTCTTGTTCCATAGTCCATGGAGGCATGCTTATTTCTCCACTTAAAAGACAACGACGATGTGATAATTGCTATGAACATGGCCAGATTGCAAAGGAGACGTTGAATGAAAATGATAAAAACGTAGTTGTTTGATTGTTTTTGGGCTCCTTTTTCACAACTAGATTACGATCGCGTGTGGTTTTTCCATTCTTATGTTGGACAGCTTGACACGGGAAATTCATGTTGGGTACACAGTCCTTGGGGTTGGGCATACGAGGACATATTAGCCTGTACCCTAAACTTTTAAGAATGTCATTATGTCCCTTGATAGCATTATAAATTCATGTATTGTACCAGTTACTGATAGTAAGGTTTTAGCACTGTACCCCCAACATACTGCATCGAGTAAAGCGTTTGAGTTCAGCCAATTTAGTACATAAAAATCGGTCATAAGCAAGTTTGTAAAGTAGACTTTGGTGCTTCAATAATTTTGTTCTGCGACCATGTTGGAGTATCTCTCAAAAAGATAAAAAGAAAACCCATAATTCAGGCAGAATTGTTCCTTAATTAGTTTGGGTGCATGTTATAGGCACATTTCAGGCTCCGTACTGGCAATTTTGCTCTCTTTGGCTATTAAAGTGTATTTGATGCATCAATAATATTGACTAATAGGAACCCCTAACGTTTAATCAGTGGGGCTTATTTGCTTGTGGCAACGCTTAGATGCTGCAGATGCAGTTGGTATACATCTTATGAATGCCCATAATAACAACTGATATGTACAGAGGACAGCAAGGTTGGCTAGTTAAAACTTGGTAAAGATGCCGCAGCCCTCTCCTGTTAGCCTTGTTAGGGATTGTAGTCACGCACTTATTTTGTAAAATGCTAAAGTCTAATAACTACGATTGTTCTTGTTGACTTCGTCCCTTATCTACATTGATTGAGTTGACCCATGATTTGAGTGTGTCCCAGATGACCTAAAATGGTGTGTGAAGAGAAAAAAGGAAACCAGGATATAACTTGCATGAACAACACGCTGTAGTTTATCAACTTGTCATATTAATTTACTTCTACTTTTAACAGGAACTGACGAAAAAAAACAGAAAATCTCTGGCATTTTTCATCGTTCATCAAATTCCCAAGGTTTTAAAAGAACGAACATTTGCATGTTACGAGTTCAAGTACACTCAGACTGCAGCATCAGTAGGCCACGGCTTACCCTTCTGGATCAACATCACCTGTCAAACGTAGAACAGATTAATTATACTGATTAGTCTATGTACGGGGCAAGAGGGAAGTTTTGCTCTCTCATACTTTCTTACTGGTGAGTTATGACTCTCACAACTCGCCATCTAGTGAGATATGGAGGAAAAGGAGAATACTTAACATTGCTTAAAAGCATTAAATTGAGAAAGAAATAAAAGGCAAATTTATGGGTATTAACAGGTCTAATAGTTCTGAAGAAGACAATAAAATAAGCACTCACCTTTACAAATACGAAGATCGGCGAGGGCAGTAGCAATCTTAGCGCCAACAAGTGCATTATTCTTCACAAGGGCAATGTCTAAGACTAGTTAGGGAAATTAATCGAGCAAAAGAAAGAACTTCAACAGGCAATGACAAACTAAATGAATTGGAATTTGATGATATTGATGGGTATATGCCATAAATTGGACAAGAGTAAACCACAAGGCATCAGATAAAGGATACTTGAAGCCAAAGAGGCTCCTCCAGTTAGCTCGTTCACTCTAGCAAGCAAGAATGGAGTTTCAGCATTTCCTGTTATACTCTTATCCCTGAGGTGCCAATTCAACGTACACACATCAACTACATTTTGTAGACACGACAAATAAGAAATTCACTTCTACAAATTTCAAGGCAAACCTACCGAGCTTCTTCAAGGGCTCTTTGTATTGCAGATTCAATTAGACTTCCTGAAGCAGAGTGCTCTTTTGGAATAGGGACAGCAATCAAAATACCAGTTCCTAGCTTGAGTTTTATGTTTGCTTCTGCAACTAATAATAATCAAAGATCCGATCATGCATGACTGAAATATATACAAGGCGGCAAGAGGGAATGAGTTTATCACCACTTGCCAATTAATCGAGCACAGTCTTCCGGTGTGTCTGCTCGACAAGGCGCCTAGTTTTTATGTCAAATAGGAGGAAAAGAATGAGTGGGTGGATTTTCAGCTAAACCAAGCAAGAATATCGTGACGAACTTGCAGATAAAACATTTTTACTATGACGTGATGCCACTGGTTTACAAGAAACACTCCAAACTCACTTCCATTGCACTTCATTGTTCTTTTTTCAGTTTGCTCTTTATTGAACCCTTTTGTTATTTCCAGTTAGGGGAAACCTTCTCTGAAACAGTCCTATATCAACATAAGGTCGAGAGACCATGGATTACAACAAACAAAAAAAACAGTGACCATAAAAATATGTCAAAAGGATATAAATCGGGAGGGAGGGAGGGGCTAGTTTGTACTTTTAAACTTATCTCTTGCAAATAGTAAGTGTACATTCATGAAACTCGTACTTAGGATTGGGTAAAGAGTATTATTCAATGAGAACCCATCACGACATTATTATGTCACAAGTATGATTAGATTGATGAATATGTGTATTCTCAGCTGGATTTTATGGTGCTCTATTAAGATTCATTACGCCAAGCAGACTCATTATGCCAAGCAGACGCATTGCATGATAAGCTTGCACTGGTAGTCATAAGCAGATAATGAATAGGGACACTTGAAATATATGTGAAGATTGCTTTTCACAGTCATCAATTTTTCACATACTACGAATTTGAGCATACAAACAAATCTAGTTACGATTTCTAAGAAAAATATGCCCTTATGATCCAGTAATTCACAAGGTGGGATAGAGTCCACATTAGTACCTTGCAGCCACTTTTGTCTGTGAAAAATGCAGGAAATTCATTGGTCGCATAAGCAGCTACACAGACTCCTTGAGTTTCCTGTACCGTTAGGAAATTACAAGACTATAAATTGCCTGAAGCTATGTTAGTTGAAGCGATACTTTGAGTGAATTAACATATACCAAATACTCGAGGGTTCTGGGTATATCTAATATTGACTTGACGCCAGCAGAGATTACAGCTACAGGGGTCCTTCCAAGTTCAGTAAGATCAGAGGATACATCCATAGCTGCAAACACGAGTATTAAAAACAAGCACAAACAATGTACATACTCGAGAGCAAAATTTCCACTCTAGTTAACAAGAACTGTGTGATACCATTAACATAAGATATCCATGCTCAAAAGCCAGAATGGAACCCCTTAGGTGCCTTCTAAAGTCTAAACTATATAGGAATGAATTCCGAGCTTACATAAATACAATATGACCCAACTTAACAATTGACCAGTAATGTAATATATCCACATCTGGATTCTGAATTTGCAGTTTTTGGTACATGGAATGAAAAGGACAGCGTACAACACACTTTAAATCCGATATGCTAAGAGTAGACATTATCAATCAAATTTCTGTGTGTGAGGGGCCCTAATCCTAGATAAGAGAGCAGATCGAAAGTCAAATAGCTAACGTAAGATACAATTTTAGACAATACAAGCTCTTTATTCATTTCTGCGACCAGCTATTCAAGTAAACTCATTGAACAAGCATATTCCTAGTCTGGTGCACGATATACTATGGACCAGAACTTACATGAAAGTGCCAATCATTCTAGTATGCTGAATGAGGAATAGAACACAATATGCAACAATGGAGTAAATTGGGGGCTGCTTTCTATACCTTTTACTAAATGAAAGCGTGGTCATTTCTTGAAAGTGAATGGTTGTAAAAATCATTAAGTGCTATCCATTATTACTAGGACTTTGTTATGATAAAGCTATCATTCATAAAGTAGAAACTAGATATTGTTCACCACTTCACCCTTTCATTTGAAAGACTTAATCTCCTTGGAGTTTCTAGTCATCATTTAAATAACATACCAGGGCTAGCTCCCGCCATTGCGAGGACAAAAACTAGAAAAAAAAAAAGAAATAGGAAAACGAGACAATGCTTTGAGTTGCTGAAATTAGCACTATACGTTGGAATGTTAGCAGCAAACAATCTTAAGATGCTACCATACAGCTAAAGCTTGTCTTCAAAAACTATAAACTAATGGTTATTAGATTACAAACCATCGCCTTCAGCTAATTCATCATGGTATTTTGCTCTAGACTCGAGAGAAAATAGAAGATGGTTCGCAAAGTACAGCAAAATATCACCTTCCGCCAATCTTCCACTTTAGCTACAGTCACAGCATAGCATGTTAGAGATGTCATGCAAGCTTTCTGACTTAAGCCACCACCGTATTTATCTAAATTACGAATATTTGACCGGCGGAAGGTAATAGCAAAATGCTTTTCAATTGCCAATTCTACTCTACTGCAACAACTTAAAACATCCAAAATTTGTACAAAAGTGTAAACAGTTAAGGTACGAGCATGGAAGTCCACAGCAAAAGTTTACACACACACACACAAAGGGGCACATGTTAATAATTATTATGGAGGTGCCAATTTGCCAAAGCATATACTTAAAACAGCTTATATCAAAAATCTCTTATCTCAAATAGGCATTACGACGACTGAGTACAGTCTTGTTGTCTTGAGTGTAAATAACTAGCAAGTTATTGGCTCGTTGCCCAACTGGCCTATTCTACAGTTGTGAAACTATCATTACCCACCAGAACTGTAAAATTAGACCATTGGCAATTAGAAACAAGGTTGAATTAGGCAATTTTGCTAGGAATAATACTAGGGGCCTTAAGCTGTTGCAATGTTCAGAATTATGTGTTGCATCAAATTACCACAGCCCTAAGTTATACTTTTTCTTGATAACCTATAAATGAAGACTATTTGATACTTGCTCAACACATCAGCACAATATGTGCAATTGTATGGCCTCATGTCCAAAATAGATCAAAATAATAACCAACTTCCAATGTCAGTACTGAAGAGCTTACTACTTTCCCCATGTCTATGCACTCCTCCGATACCGCCAGTGACAAATACAGGGATGCCAACCTGGACAACTTTGCACAATTGGCGGTTAGCAAACATACATGACGGCATCATATATCTCTATAGTAGACATGACAAGAATAAATTGATCACCATAGAAGCAAAAATCATAGTTGCCGAAACAGTAGTTGCACCATTCCCTCTAGTAGCCACCTAAAAAAGACAAAGATCTGACATAAGAAACTAGTGGGGTTATTAGTCATGATAAGTGTGATAGTTCTACGTCGTGGCAATTATTTTCAAAAGACGCACTGTTAATATGCTCCACTGCAGAGACAATCGTGCAATTTGACATGCAGACACATGATATGCACTCCATGGACAAGTCCTGCTGCCGTTATGCAGCACCAAGAAATGGAAAAGTATAGATTTTCATCGCCTTCTTGCAGGGAATCCACCAGCCGACAGGTCATTTGAATCACCCTTGCAAGGGATCCACTGATCGGCAGACCAGTTGCTTCTTCCTTGCAAATAATATGCATGCCCACAGGAGCGGAAGACATATGAACTCTCAAGCTTTGTTCAAAATACTCAAATTCTCAAGTTCTTCATCAACTTCCAAACACAGGAGATTATATTTGAACTTGTAGGATAGCTTAAGCAATAAGAAACCCTATAATGCTCAAATACCAAAAATAGCCTAAAACTGGGACTTAATATGTAAAATAACTCTGCATTAATACTAGTAATATGCATGTGCTTTGCACATGAATACTGATTCTTGAGAAGACGAAAGATTGTGTAGTTCAAATAGAATAACATGTTAACCATGCGAGTATGAACCATATGCCAGGTCGATGCGTATGAATGACACTGTTTGTATTTATTTCGTAAAGAAGTAATAGTTGTGAATTTTTTAATTGCCGCATAGCAAAAATCCATCTTTTGCTCTGGCGCACTTGCAAGGTTTTGTGCTACTTTTAGAAAGAATATATATATATATATATGTTACATTTTAACACAAAGAAACATTATCCACGTAAACTTTTAGTTTAACCTCTACTTCTACCTCAAAATTTGCAGACTTAGTTATAAGTCCAGTTATATAGCAGCTCCATTCTCGATACTATGCTTACTCACAAATATGAGAAAAACTATATAAAAAGTACAAAATTGTCAATATATTCAGCTAATAGAATGTACAATCTCATATATCCTGAAATTTTACCATAGTTAACCAGCTAGGAGCTGCTTTATCCTGACCTTTCTCCCAAAACAACATACAAATGTGCAGTAGAGTGTTCTACGGAACAAAAATGAAAAAAAAATACTTAGATGTTTCTCCATTTATGCTTTTGTTTTGTATAGTTTTCACCATATTAACTTACCAAAAAAAAAAATCACCATCATTTTATGGTGACAAAAAGGGTGGAAAAGCGTACGAGGGTTGAAAATTGCATCTCCCAATTCATTATAGCAAACACAGTATAATAAAGCAAACAACACAGAGACATGCATCATAGATGCTTGACTTGGATACCTCTTGATAACACCAAGGAAACTAAGTGTATCGAAGACATGAAATTAATATCAACGTGTCAATTTAAGGGCTGAAATTCCAAAGGTGACAAACATGACATTAGTTCTTCTAGATTGGATCCAGAAACATATTTCTAGCAATGGTATATCCACCATGTCTTGAGATGTAACTCTAGGCTCTTCGTTGTCAACTAATTAACATGTGATATAGTATTCACCCAGCACAAGACATCTTCTGCACACGAAATCTAAGTCAGACATAATGGAGAGGGAGAAAAACGGAAGTGTTGCTAAAGTTGCAAACCAACCAAGAATTTCTCCAACAACTTGCGACGGAGAAAGAAAAGCTTCTTAATGATAGTTATGTGATAATTTATCCAACCACACAGTATAAAAAAGTAACTTCACCGACAATCGCATTTCCAACTTCCAATATACGAAATTAAACAAACATTTGACAAGACAGCCTACATGAATATGGTCACTAAGTTTTTACTCACAACATGTGCAATGTCCCGGCGAGCTGTCTTCTGAGCTTTCATTCCCATAATAGCCAGTCTCTCTAGTTCTTCCATGCTAAGACCTGCATGGAGAATTAGTCTTTTACTTTTAACATAAAGAGAGTCAAGTACTGATGCAGATAGGAAAATCAGAAGAAGCGGAATGTGAAGTAATTTATTTGCTACTCATATTGGATGCATTAGGCTTTAAAGTTACAATTTGGAATCCTATCATTGTTAGTACAGTATTCTAAAAGTAGGGTCATTTAGACTTCAATTGTCCTTAGGGCTTTTGTATTTTTCTATGAAAATCGTGTAAACCATTGTTTTAAGGAGCTCAGTTAGTTTGAGAGTCGCAATCATCTGCGTATTTTTTTTCAGGTTTGAGGTCCTTCCCCTTTCCACGGCATCAAATACAGAAAAGCAAATTGATAAAATGCAGCCAAAGCAATTACAGAATTCACAATGTTTAGTTACCAGTTGCTCTAAAAGCTTAAGTTGTGAGAGAATGCACCCAACAATGTATATCATGCTTAGCAACCCCCTCACAAGCAAGCCCCTATCCCACGAGAAAAGATAAATCAAGGTGCACCACCACCATGTGCACAATTCTGAGAATCTATGCTCTATATAAAGCCAAGGGCCTTTTTGGTGAAACAAACTTCCTTGCGGGGCACAAGGCACACTAACCTAGGGACACGTGGCACTTAAAAAAATGTTTGAGTTTGACAAAAGATAGAACTATTCTTTTCTTAACTTCCTCATTCTCTCTACCTTCTGCATGTGCCAGAAAAACAAGTACTAATAAATGGGGCGAAATGCAAGGGGGAAGTATAGAACCCAAGACCTTTCGAAACAAGAGCTCTGATACCACGTTAAGTTCCAGTTGCTATAAAAGCTTAAGTTGTTAATGAATGGCCCAACAATGTATATCGTGCTTAACACACAGCTTCATCTTATGAAAGCAAGAACAAATTCATTAAACTATAAATCTTACATAAAATAAAATCAAACAAAAAACCCCCATCTACTATATACAGCTCATATGAGCAGCACCCTAAGATTAAGATACATATTTGCCATACAGACAGAATTACTTCACTGAGCTTTATTTTAAAATCAAATTGTAAAAATAAAAAGACTTGATCAAGTTTGATTTAAAGGAGCCTGATTGAACAAAAATGATACTTTGTGTGCACAAGCCAGGTGTTGCTTGGACACACTTCCCATCTCTTGTGACTGCATTCACAAAAATAATAAATGGAAAAACAATTCTGGGTACAAAATGGGGCTGCCCTCCCCCTAGCGTTGAACCTCCCCAACTGTAAGAAGTGAAGAAACCTTATTAGCAAGAAACTCCTAATATGGTGACGCATCTCTCTCGGAAACTCGCTTTTGCGATCTCAAGTGGGAACTCGTTCCCGTCAGTTAGACAGAGATGCATGGAACAAGTGAGAGAGTGCCTGAAAATCAAGTCCTTCTCAACTCAATTCCTTGTTTATCTCTTCCTTTAAGTTCTTAAAACCTACTTGTCTGTTGTTGCTGGCTACCCTCCGCGAGAGAACAGAGCTTTTCAATCAGTGCTCTGTGTGTGTGTGTGTGTGTCTTGTGTAAACTATACTAAACAAATGTTAATACTCTTTATGCATTTGTTTATTCAAGCCACTCCCAACCTTAGATTCTTCCGGGTGCTTACGCTCTCCCGCTCCCGTTCCCGGTTCCGTCCCTGCCCCCGCCACCACTTTCTGCGACTAAAGAAACAATCCCAGGTCTCTACCATGGAGACATAACTACTCAGGCTTTCTCGTTCTAGGAGTCAATGGATTCCTCGCACTACCCTTCCTCCTTCCGTGATTGAATTTGTCTTCATGTGGTGAAATAGAACCCTTCTTCCCTCCCTCCCTCCCTCGTGCTACGAATCAATCACCCTCCATAGTTTGCAAGGGTCTTTTTGTTTGTCTTGATTGTAAGCAACGGCTTAGGCCATACAATGACTTTTGGAGCTTAAACACCAACCAAAAAACTGTTGTATGGCTTTGAACAATCTCCGTGCGCTTGATCTAGCGATAATGTAATACATGATTTTGGCTTGCTAAAGTGTAGAGGTGACCATTCAGTATTCTATCGAAGTAGGTGCAGGTAGAATTCTTTTGCTTGCACATTGTGGTGATAATGTTGTTAGCGGTGATGTGTTGCTGGAAGTATGCAAATTAATTTGCAATAGATGTTCAAACTAAAATCTTGTGACGTTGAATAACTTTCTGGCTTGAGATGCCACAGTTGCAGAAGGGTGTCTTTCTATCAGAACAGAAATATGTACTTGATTTTCCCAGAGATGGGAATGTTAGGGTCAAAGCCTCTTGAGACTCCAATGGTGTCTTTTAAAATCTTATACCAGCTAGAGCCTCTTTGGGAGATATCACAGATTGGTCTATAGCTTTGCCTTTTAACAGCTAATCGTGTTGACGACGTTTTTGATCTAGTGTTGTTAATTAAAGTCAGTTCGTTTCACCACCTTGATCTTATCATTAGGATGCAGTCATGCATATTTTGCAGCATCTCAAGGGTGCTTGTTGGCTTTATTATACTGTAGTCATGGGCATACTGCAGATTGATGTGCATGATGAAGAAATCCTGTGTCACGGAAAAGTAAGAAGCAAAACGTTGTTACGCGATGAAGTCCTGAGTAAGAGTATCAACTATCAAGCTATGGCGCATACTCCATATTACCGTAATAAGACAGCTCCCGTAGTCTTATATGAGCTTGGTTTTGGGAATCCATCTCCTGTGCCGTTTTAGTGTGATGACCAAGTGTCTATTCATATTGCTTCCGATCAGGTCTGTCATGTTTCGACCCAACCATACTGACATAGACTGTCACTTATGCTGAGAACATGTGCAGCATGAACTTACTTCTACTATAATGTAAAGAGAAGGAATAAACTTGCAAATATTCTGACTAAGTCATTGGGAAGGGACTCGGATTAATCATGATCCATGACTTAAAAGCTAGGCATGCTAAGTGTCCATACAGTGTATTATTGTCGGCCGTCGGGGTATACGGGTCTTTGTATTAGTGTCAGCTTCTACGCTTCCGATTCTTTATACTTGACATGATATCTTAGAAGTGCTGTTCATCAACCTAATATGCAAAACATTTCTAATTCCACCGCTCTTATTTTTGGAGTCAAAGGCTCAAAGCTATAAAAGTGGCATCATGACACTTCTCAAGTTACCCGTGCTCAAAGAAGGCCTGGATAAAAAGACAAAATATCCTCCCTGAACACCGACCAACATGACTAAACAGAAGTGGTGAAGCCATCTGGCTGAGGGGGCTTTGTCCCCATCCAAAGCTTTCAGCGCAGCCACAATCTCTTCCTATAGAAACAGCCTAGCGAGGAAGGCCCCATCACTTAACTCAGGAGAGCTGAATTCCAGCCCATCGCACGTCGGTCTCGAAATCCCCCCTCTATTGAATAAATCTGGTTGAAGCCACAATGCCCTCTCGAATACCAGGCGCACTACAAACATGCACCCCATCAATTTTGATTCTCCGTACTTTAGTTGTATCGGGGGGAGTTATTACCTATAGTTGGCCTCTATGGTAGAATCAGTCGGCGGATCAGAGACCTTGTGAGCATTAGCCAATCTTTGAACAAATTCTCTCTCCTTCCTTAAGCAAAAGATTCTGAATTTCAACCTCCAACAACTTTCTTCAGAAAGGATCAGCCTTTCCACCTATTCTTCAAATCGGGCCGCTTCAGAACCTCATTTCTAGACAAGCCCCTCTTGCCTTCAAAAACCTCGAGTTCATGGACCTCACCCATTACCCAACCTATCCTGATTTCAATCTGCTAAAGACCTCCCGGGTTTTCATTTTCTTCGAAGCCATGGCTTCCATTTCTGACGAACAAATTCGAGAAACCCGGGTTCCCTAAGCAACATTCTCAAATCTGATTGGGGACGTACTCAAGAAGAAGTGGCACATGATCCAAAATCAATCTAGGAAGACAGGACTGAACAAAATAAAAAAAATGCTCTTCCTAATCGGTCATAACCAAAATTCTACCAATCCTTGAGCAAGAAAATTTTAGCAAACCTCTAAACCACATAAATCTCCCACCCACAAAAAAAGATCCCTCAAGATTCACCTCCCCAATAAAATTGTTGAACTCCAGCATATCCATCTAGAAAGAAGTGCAACCCAACCTTTCACCTGGAAACCTAATGACATCTAAATCCCCACCAACGCACCCAGCTTCTTCAATGACTGACAGGCCTGCTCAAGTTCCGCCATAACACCCTAGCCAAATTGACTCAACCAGAAACGCCTGAAAAGTACAAAGGAAGTAATCCACCAGATTCTTCAATAAGCAGAACAGAAACCAATTATTCGACACATCCAGGATTGGAAAAGCACGTCGTCTACATCCACTAAAATGCGATCTGACACCCCACAGCATCCAGAGTGAGTCGCCAATCTACCGACCTACCTCCGATATTTTTATTTAAGATCATAAAATATTTTAGAGAACCAAAAAACTGGCAAATCCTGCTACAAAGAAAAAGAGAGCAAGTTTTGTACATCGTGTTCCCAATGTAAATTATCGATGAGTAAGTATGCCACAAAATACAATAGTTGGAACTGTATTTTCCTGCATATTGGAAACAGATAGAAGGAATCAAAAAAGAAAAAGGACCAATTAAACACCTACGCATGGTACACCATCTAAAATAGCAATGGTAGCAGGAACAGCTCCATTCTCCCTCACGATTGCCTCAACCTCCTTTGCTGTTTCCAAATTCTTGGGGTACGGCATTCCTGAATACCACGATAGAGCAACCAAAAAACCAGATTGTATGATACAAGTAATGTGAGGATAGATGTACTGTAAATAGAAGGTACATCCACACGATTAACAAATCATGGAGGCTGAGTAAAATTGGGCACTCATAGCAAGCCAGCATGAGTTATAAAGTTATTTGGTAGATTGAGTACTAAATTTCAACAAAAAAAATTCAAGTAACAGTAAGAGATGAGGGATGAGAATAACAGGTGCTAAATGAACATATTTACTCAGCTCATTTCTGAGATCGTTCATGCTCTTTCAAGAAGAAAAAAAAAAGGCAACTTAACTAGTTTAGTTCCAAGCTTGGTTATTTGACAGGCCTGGACTTTAGAGACTTGATTTAGAACCTATACAAGTAGATAAGGATCTTCAAAAGCTTTTTCACAGAGTGCCACCAACTTGTGATATAATCTCCAAGTAGGACACTAAGAACAGCCTTAGGGGCTGTTTGATAAAACTAAAATTTAAGTGCTGAAAACTTAACCCTACATTAATTAAAGGAGGAGAACTTTAAGCGGCTGAATTTTTATCCCTGAAAAATAAGTTAACATATTGGTAAACAAAAGCAGATGTCTAAGTTCAAACTTACAAATTTATCCATTTTATGAGTATTATATATTTGTGTACATAAAATATAATGTATCATCGCCAAAACCGAGTTAATTGTGTTGGTGGCAATGGTGATGGTGGCAGTGGTGATGGAGCCACAACGGTGGTGGTGGTGGTGCGTGAAGATATGTTGGTAATTGTGGTGGTGGTGGTGCGTGAAGATGGGTGTCGGTAATTGTGGTGGTGGCGACAGGCCGTGGGTCATGGTGGCAGTTGTAGTGTGGTGGATATTGAGATAGATTTGGCAAACACGGAGGTGGTGGCAGCGGCGATGGTATGGTCAAGATGGCAGTGTCCTTGTGGTGGTGATGGATTTATTTGGTGGTAGACATGGTCGTACGGCGATGGCAGTGGCAGTGGAAGTGGCGGTGGCTAGGTTGTAGTAATTATGGTGGTGGCAAAAGGGACATAGCGGTTGTGGTGGTGGTGGTGGTGGGTCTAGTGTGGTGGAGGTAGTGGTGGGTCTAGTGTGGTGGAGGCGGTGTTGCCAACAAAACGATTGTGGCATCATCGCGATGGTAATTATTCTTTCGTATAAAATTTTGTTCAATAACTTTTGACCATCACACTTTAAATTAAGTGAAAAGCACTAAACAAGTCCAATATAACTTAACCTTTGGTCTATTTTTGGCGGGAAATGATTTTTGGAATGACGCAAAGTTAAGCGTTATCAAAACGCAATTATTTGATATTCGATAATAATTGAAGATTTTAAGCTTTAAGTGCTTAATTGTGTCATCGCACACAGCCTTAAGTAAATGTCAACAACTGAGCGATGTCTAAATTTTGATAAAAGTGCCACTTGTAAAGTGAGATCTATGTCATTAAGTCATTCGGCAATCAATTATGCTTCAACAAAGGTCTGCAGGCACTAGGTCTAAATGTATTGAATCAAATACTAAATAGTGAAGCACTAACTTGCGCATGCTCGAGGCTGAAACTCCCCAAACTAGAAGTTCAAGAGTTTCTGCAATCTAGATCTCAAACCTTACCAATGAGAATGTTTATTCGAAATTTGAACAGAAAAAAAAAATTCATAATGTCCATTTGTGCTGCGGATTATGTTAAGCTAGGAGACGTTGCACCATGTATGTTCATCGAATGGACACCCTAATAAGCACGAGGTCGATTTTTGCCAAACCTTGACTGCCTCCAATGAGATAACAAAGAAGCAAAAGGACCAACTCTTACGCACCAATTTGGACCTGATTTCACAATTAAGTTCTCGCTATGACTTATCCTAGATTACATTACAAAAGCGCATCATATTCGCGTACCATGGGATATAATGGTGGACTCAAGAGCAACAACCGCTTTACCGCACGATAATGCTTCGGAAACCACGGGAGATATCTTAACAAGCCCTACACCTTCACCGCCATTCCCACCCTATAAACGCAAAACAAAAAAAGCAAGAATCTAGCCATCACTTTGATAACATTGAAATTATTACTAGAACTGCAGCAAATAACTTTGATTCCGGGAGTTTTTGCGCTTGAATTCGTTCGGTTAGCGAAAATGATGCGATAAAAATAGTGGACTGTATATGGAGCTCCGAATTTTGAGGGTGGGATCACAGTTTGAGGATGGTATTAAGCAGTTGTTAAACATCAACTTGAAAGCAAAATTAGCAGAGAGATTATACTTGCCTTTCTGTCGGCGGGATTGATGTGTCTTTGCAGGTTAGCTATCCTTGAGAGGGCCGACGAAGCCATTTTCAGAGTGCAGCAAGCGGAAAGCAAGGAAGAACGAGGCAACTATTTTGGTAGCCTTTGATAAGGTTTTCGTTTTCGATTTCGATTTTTTTCTTCCGTCTTTGGAACTGGAAAAAGTATTAGCGTTTGATATTCAGTTTTATTTATTTATTTCATTAAGTTATAATCAAATTTGGCCTATTTTTTAAAACTCCGGATATATTTGATAACCTTTTTATTTTTAGCTTTGGTTTTTAAAAACATAGAAACCAAAACTAGTAAAACAAGTAGATGTTTTACATATTAATTTATAAGATTCTTTGGGTGAAAACGTTATGTTTTTTTTATGCTATTCAGTCTTTCTATCAAAAAAAATATATAAAATTCTAGTTTTTATTTCTTTTAAGAGGATTTCTTTTTCTTTTTTTTAATTCTTTTCCAACACATCAGTTTTCATTACCACCAATTAACACCATCACGTCGCCCATAACCAGTAACACATCACGATTGACTGTCAAAACCACGACAGAGTTACTACAACCCAAAAACTTGATCTAATGAGATCGAAGGCAGTGGAGAGACGGTAGTGACGATTGACGGTGTTGACGGTAGTGGCAATCGACGGCGGTGGTTGAGAGTGGTGAAATCGATGGTGTCGACGTTGTCATCTGATTGTCATGTTGTCCGACGTTGATCGGTCATCGCACTTCTGTTACACTGCTGCCACAATCCAACCGTTATCCTCGCACTTCTGCCTCATCGCCACCATCGCGCTACCATCGCCATTACACGAATCTGCTACACCATTACATCGCATCAACTAAGTGAACAACATCACAACCTCCATCTTAACCACCAAGCACAACGCTATAACTGGCGACAATCGATCAATGTCAGACAACATCACAATCGGACAACATCGTAACCACCATCAATCAACGTCGACACCGTCGATTTCACCACTCTCAACTACCCCCTATCGATCTCACCACTGCCATTGACGCATTTGATCGTCATTGCCATCGATCTCATCAGATCTGGTTTTCGATCCATGTAACCCTATTATGATTTTGGCGGTTTGTAGTGATGGGTGGTGGTTACTGGTAATGGGTGGGGATGATATTGTGGCGCTATGGTGTTAGTTGGTTGGTGGTAGCAGTCGACGATAGGGTGGTGGTGGCAACCGATGATGGGGTGGTGGTGGGGAGGTATTTTGTTGAAGAATGAAGAGTTGAAGAAGAGAAGAAGAAGAATATTTTGCGGAAGAAATTGCAATAATGAAAAGATTAAAGAAAACTAAAAATTAAAAGCTTCCAACCAAACATCAAACTTTTTTTGCAAAAAATGAAAACTAATGAGGTGTTTAGTTTTTTTTTTTTTTTTGCAAACTAAAAACTGAAAAACACAAGGGTTTCAAACATAATTTTTTTTTTATACTTCTTCAAAAAAAAAAATTTGTTGAAGTTAAGCTACGAGCCAGCATAGTTCAAATTGGCTTGATTCGTTTTAAAGTGCTAGCAATAGCCAGCAAGCACGTCAAATTTCAAAATTTTGCTCATATTATTTCTTATGGTTTGTTGAGTAGTTTCTATAAAAATATATATTCAAACTTCGTTGCGTTTCAAGTCTTAACCCAACATGATAATATTTGGGTCCATTTGGGGTTGACCCAGTGGAGAAGATGTTAGCTAAATCATGGGGCAAAGGGTAAAATAAGAAGATGTCATATTTACTGCTCCGATATTGGCGGTATACATGGGAGGCAAACGACTACTCCCCTGTGCGCTCTTCCGCCCTCCGCCTGCCCGCATTTCTCTCTCCTACCTTTCATTGATTTGAGGTGCAGAGACTCGGATTTGACTCTAGTAGCCATGTATGTCGATTGACGAGGCCATTGGAGATTGATCATGAGTTTGTGACGCACCATCACACATGGAGACTATTCAAAGGTTTATGTGCCAATGTTTTTGAAAAAGTTCAACAGAGAGCCGTAGGATGGAAAGCTAAATTATTAATATCATATAAAATGACCCCAGGCTCCCTTTAAGATAGAGAAAAATCCCAGAGGCCGATAACTGTTGTGAGGCTTTTGATAGGGTTTAAATACATTGCAATCCCCACACCCCATACACGTACTCACACACTCGTTCACTTGAGTTCCCTACATTGTGGTTGCATTAAAACTGGCAACCAAACAACTGGGATCGAAAAGTAAAACTCACTTCTTTTACTATTTTTAGTTTGAGTAAATCTCCTCCCCACAATCAAATTATGATCCTGCATTAAGACATATTTATACTGGTGCTCAGATTCTTTAATTAGTGCAAAAATTATTTTTCATAATATCATAGGCAAGAATTTAGGTCGATTCCTTAGAGGCAAAAACTATGAGATTTTGATCTCGATTAGTATGATCGGAATTTAGGTCGATTCCTTAGAGGCAAAAACTATGAGGTTTTGATCTCGATTAGTATGATCAGGTGTGTAGGCCACTTCATTCCAGACGTTGAGTTACTAATACATTTCAGTCATATTAGATCTTAAATTGGTGATTTAAAGTTAATTTTAGAATTTTCTTATTTTCTAGTTAATTATCATATTTAACTCTAAAAATGAGGTGGTGACCCAAAGAACTAGATTTTTCGGATGTACATCACCACATCTACCATGCAATCACATGACTAATACGCAAGAATCATATCGTTTTTGTTTCAAACCATTTGGGATTTGATTGTGCACAGAGAGAATCCTCCTAATGCCCGAGTCCATGAAAATGAAAAACTTCCACGTTGATCTCTTTTTGTAGGGATATTGTTCATGCTCATGTTGGGTTATGAGACTTCGTGAGTTCTCGACATGTGTGTTTTGTAAAGGGACATTGTATGAATAATAATTATTAAATGCTCCGGTTTGTAATTTAGCACTTGTTAGCTACTATTTTCAGTCACCATGTGTCAGATTGATGATTGAAAATGCACAGACATATATAAAGGTGTCACAAGGTATATGGGTTCGCTATCTCACACAATAATCCGCCTTATGCTGGCTTCTGAGGGTCGGCAGCAGGGAAATGGCTGAAAAAGGTGGCTTTTCTGGCGCCTGATTGAGGCACGATAATCGAGAGGACATGTTGCAGAGGTGGGGCACGTGTCTGGAGTTGTGAGTGAGTTGGTGCTCTTTGAATGATTATTTTTATCTAGTTTTCGTCCGCTCACAGTTATCTTGTCTTAGTTTTGTTGTTTCTCTTGTTTATTTATTTTTTTTTGTAATTTACTTTGTTCTTAATTCTTGTTGTATAGATTCTGTTATTGTAGATTAATGTAGTATAATGATTATCGGATGAGATGTCATCCTCATGTTAACTTGACATCAATGTAGGGTTCTTACCTTTTTTTAAAATAAAAATAAAAATAATTCGCCTTATGCTCATGAGAGTGTGAGATGAGACATTCGAGTATCTTGATGGTTTTGAGACTACTAGGAGGTACTTAATTATTTATGATATGCCACTTTGGCCTTGCCAAGATGAGGTCATTTCTGGCCAAACACTTGGTTGTTGCACGCTTGTGTAGCTTTGTATTGTATTCGAGTCGTTTGAGTCCGATGCGAGATCTATGTTAGGGATTGTGCGTCAAGTGTACTCTTGTGTTAGTTGCTTGTGTACAATTAGACTTAATTGGTATGATGCTCTTGGAGTGCTCGTGGATGATTACTAAAAAGCTAGTAAATAGTTGTATACATGTACAGATACAGCTAATGTGCCATGTTAGTTTGATGTAGCTTAGTTTGGCCTAAGAGGTATGCAACGTTCATATTGGGTGGTACGCATTTGTACAGCATAAATGCAGCTAGCACCACGAAAACAAGCGCTCTTGTGAGTAAGAATATAGCACGACTGACTATGGTGACCACTTATCAAGGTCACCAGGCTTAGAAAGCTAATATGTTGCATACATATGATCGTCGAAACACACTCAGAGCTAGCTTGAGGGCCGAAGCCGACCCTTACTTCTTTCTTCCCCGCAACCTTCTCTCTCTTCCAGTTTCCATCTCTGCTGCCACCGTCGGTTTTTAGCGGCGGGTGGTGGCGTGTTCCTTGCTTTTATGCTTTCTAGGTTTTAGTTCATTTGGTTTTTCCTTGACTAGATGTCTCACTCGACGGTTTGGCGATTTTTCTTGCCTCGATCTTGGTGGAGATAGACAAGGCTGGCTGATCTCAGATCCACCCATCTTAGGTATCTTGGGGTGGTGCTAGGTGGGTACGTGGTTTGGGTGGGGCTGTTGGTCATTGCAACAGCGGCTGGTGGTGGTTTAAGTGGTCGACGGTTACTTTCTGGTGGTGTTTTCGGGGGTGGTGGGTGGCCCTGGCGGCAAGAGCAGGGACCGTGGTGGTGACGGCGTTTGCAACGGCGACAGGGGGGGGGGGGGGGGGTTTGCAGCGGTAGTGGCAGCATTTATCTTGGCAACGGAGGAGGAGGTAGCGGCAACCACAGTGGTGGCAGCCGCGGCGTTTGAGTGATGTTTGGTTCTTGGTGATGCTGTAAGGTAAGTGTGTAGTTTCAGGCTACGTTTTTCGTCCTCCCCCTCCCCCATAGCGTGGTGCCCTCTCTCTTTCATTGGTTATGGTGTTTGGTTTGGTTACTAGGAGCGAGTATAGTTTAGGCTAAGGATGTATCCTCTCCCTTCCCTCTTAGCTTTGTGCCTGTGCTAGTTGTTCGAAATTGGTTGCATGGCCTCAGTTGTTCGAAATTCGTCGTCTCGTGTGCTAGCATGATTTGGAAAAGTGGCCTCCATTTGGTGTTCGGCAAATTTTTGTTATCTTGAGAGCTACTATTGGTTAAGCAACCGCCGTTTGTAGGGTAGTCATGCGGAGGTGCAGCCTATTTCAAGTTGTTGGCTGTGGTGGTACATAGGCGAGTGGTACTAGTTTGGGCAGATTCGGTAGATTTATTCGGTAGAGTTTTTTAAAGAGTAGCTTAATTTTATTTTTTTTATAAAAACAAGTGGGTGTTTGATAACCCCTTTTTTTTTGAGGTTTTTTTTTTGGTGTTTGGTAACCCTTTTTATTTTGACTTTTTTTTTTTGTGGTTTGCGGTGGCGGTGGTGGGGCGTAGCGGTGGTCGACGGTGGTGGTGGTGGTGGCCGAAAGGTGGCTGCCGGCAGTCACCGGCGGTGGTGGCCGGCGGCCGGAGGTGGCTGCCGGCAGTCTCCGGCGGTGGTCGCCGGCAGCCGGAGGTGGCTGCCGGCAGTCTCTGGCGGTGGTCGGAGGTGGCTGCCGGCGGCCGGAGGTGGCTGTCGGTGGTCGCCGGCGGCCGGAGGTGGTTGCCGGCAGTCTCCGGCGGTGGTAGCCGGCGGCCAGTGGTGGCTGCCGGCAGTCTCCGGCGGTGGTCGCTGGCGGCCGGCAGTCTCCGGCGGTGGTCGCCTGAGGTGGCTGCCGGTGGTGGTGGTGGACCAAAAGTGAAAAAAAAAAACCAGTTTTTGGAGTTTTTTTTTTACTCTTCAGTTTTAAAACTGATTTTTTAAATTGAAAAAAAAATGGTTACCAAAGCTCCTTTTTTTTCAATTTTTAAAACTTGTCAAACGGAGCCTTAGAGTAGTGAGTGACCTTTTGATGGTTAGGATACTTCTTTGAAAGCGTCTTCGGGTCAATAATAGACTCTGGTTATTTGTGATTTAAAGTTTGCTCTATTTAGGGCTTGTTGGTTTTTTAATCCCTATAGGCCCAAGGGTTTTGAGCTTTACTTTTTGGTGTTTCTTTGTCTTTTTACTGCTGGTTATTGGTTACGATATTGTTCTAATCCCTGATACTAGGATTGACGGCCTCGTTTATCATCTTATGGTATATATTTCTTATACTTTTCAAAAAAAAGAAAAAAACGATAGTCGACATGTAGACTTTACCTCGTGGACTCAATTTTCTTCGTCGTGCAAGAGGCAATGAATTCCTTTACACTCTTTTTCCACTTTCTAAAATGTTTGGCTTGTTCAAGCAAAAAAAAATGTGGTGGCGGCGCGTTAAGCACGCCATATAAGTAATACCAATAGTTCCGAGGTTAATGCTGAGTACGTAAAAGATCAAAGAGTTTAGTAATTGTAAGGACTAAACGTTGCTTTTCATGTACGATGTAACTTGCTTGCTGTGAGTCTGAGCATTTTTGGAAAAAAGTCAAAAAACCAACACCGTTTAGCTCTGGGAATGGTAATAATGTTTGCCCGTAAGGTAACCATGGTAACCTTTTGAAGTTGCAACCAGTATCCTGAAGAACAGTAGCAGTAAGTTTGAAGCCTTCCACTCCTTCCCATCCAGATTAGAAGGCATGGCGGTTGGTTTTGAAAAAGGTGCCCATGAAACTTTCAGCAGCGTACTTGAGTAGATTCAGTCAGCTACCAGCACTAGAAGGAAATTTTGGAGTGACGGGTCTGTCTACTGGTAGTTGTAAGCTACAGTTGAAGGATGTTAGACTCTTAACAGTTTAGATCTCATAGTATATATTCCTACTATTCCGCAGAAAAGTGTCCATTATGCTCTTCTTACTATTATTATCGTCGTTATCACTTGATGCTGTGGGTGTGGGTGGGGGGGGAGGGAGAGAGAGAGAGAGAGAGAGAGTTGCTACAAGTTGTGGCTTGATAGTTCCTATCGGGGTACCAAAAAGGCTACTTCTGAGAGAGCAGGCTCGTCAGAGAATTGAAGAAGTGCATACAGCTGAGAGTCTTTAATAGATTTTGTTCCCTGACAAGAAGTCTTGCCATGCTTTTAAAATGGAGTCCCATATCATACTGAAAACATGTAATGTGATGTTGTTCTGTACAGATACAACGCAATTGCAAGAGTCCCAAAAATTATGGGAAACACAGGAGGGCGGAGGTGGGGAGGTATACTAACAGTACAAGTGAAGATGCAGTCACAAAGCGGCAATATCCATGAAGAACTCCATCGAACGGCTATATCCATGTCAAATTTATATTGGTTTGACTGAAAACTGAATGCTTTTCTCATCAAGCAAGTAAAGGTTCTGCCAAAGCTGCTCATTTAGAAAAGGAGGGAGAGGAAGCAACGTCAGTTGAGTGAACACAAACATGGGAGCTCATCCTCACACAACACCGGGATGGAGTCCAATATCCCAACTATTCACCCCGGCCACTTGTATGGCCCAAGATGTTCTTTTTAAGTCACTGGCACAAGGTTTACTTTTAACACCCCCCCTCCCAAAAAAAAAAAAAAAAACTTCAGCCTAAATGCACAAAACTTATGTGCTTTAAGTCGGTGGGTTTTAAAACAAATTTGCCAATTTATCCCTAGTTCCCTCTGCAGGTAGCCCTTGTATTAATATTTTGTTGGGTGGGGGGTTGGGGGAGGGGGAATTAAAAAAATTCTAATAGCTAGCTGGAATCGGAAGAGACTGCCCAACATGGGTGGGTTGGGATATAGGAGCCATCCCAACTTCGGTTGAGGATGGGCATACATTTTGAGAGAGAGAGAGAGAGAGAGGAGGGAGAGAGGAAGAGGAGGGGGGGCTAACCTTTCTTTCCTGCGGAAAGTACAGCAGTATCTTCAGCATCTTCTGCAACAATGTCGTCAGCAACAGGTTTTTTGGTTGGCACGTCAGGCAGGTCCAACTTCTCTTCATGTTCTTCGAGGGATGGCACCAAGTTAGGAGCCTTTGGCAGATCTTGCAGGGTCATCTGAACAAGTGACAGTTGGACATAAGATTAAAGTTCATGTAAATAAACGACCTACAAAAGAACATTAATTTGGTAGGAAAAATTAATTTTAGCCCAACATTTCATTCGCCTAATTGCCTGATCTTGCACGTAACAAAAGTTAAACTTAGCAGACAGATTTGCAGTTTAACAGATAAAACAGTTCAGATTTTACCGTTTTGGTGTCTAGAATGTTATTTGTACGATGGTTTGCGTGTCCGAGACAGAGTTGTCCCATAAGGGTCCACACTGCAACTGTTGACTCTCCAGCCTAAGATTCTGCACTGCGGGCATAATTCTAGCGTCGCACCCCCACCCCTCAAAACACACACAACCAACAGTGCAAGGGACTTTTGCTAGAGCAAGGTGTAGGGTCTACTTGATGTACTAGTAACAAACATTGCTCAAGTATTTCTCATGCAACGGCAGATGCACCCCTGCAGTGAGCTGTTTTGTTCTCTCTTCCAGTGTAAAATAATAAGCCGCACAACTTAAAACATATTACAAAGACATATCAAACCTCAGAAGTGAAATGGTTAATAAGCAAGCATAAACTATGGACACCTCTGATGCCTACCTTGGACAAACGGGGTAAAAACAAGAAACGCAAAAGAAACTAAATTCCTTAGTTGGACTGGGACTTTTAAGATGGGATAGAAGAATAGGAAACAACATAGACAAATTACTCTGCAACTTCCCCTCAAAAAGTCCCCAGCTGCAATCAAGCTCTTCTAGTGGAGAAGCCAATGCCGAAAACATATACACTCGAATCATTATCCCGAGAAGGAAGAATGCAGAAAAGGCAACAAGAAATAAAAGTACACCTTGATCAGTTGCTGAAGGACTTGAATATATAATTCCTTACTGATAATTGGAGAGATGAGACTGTCTTTATTAATAGCAACAAAGAGAAAGTCGCTGGCGGAATCAGAGGGGGGAACGAAAGTTGTTAAGAAGATAGACTCCAAAGAAGGACACTCATAAGGTGCAATTGGAGTGGAGCACCAATATTTTATCGTACTAAAGAAGGCACTGACAAGGCAAGCAAAATGTTGGCTTACATAATTACCAAGATATCGTATATGAAAGTTGGAACTCTCATCTAGTATTGATGAAAGCCTAAAGGTGATCGTTCAAAAATTGGTATTTATTAGATGCGCACAAGAAATATATATTTGCATGGACCCTGATGCTGAGTCGGTAGTCCACTATTGATGTTTCTGTGAGGATTCACAGAAAACCCTCCATTTCCTAGGCAATACTAAAATAATTTGGTAGCAGCACGAGGAAAAACAGATGAAACCTGGAAAGGCTTTTTGGAACATCCAGTAGATTGGTAAAATCTAACTAGAGAACGAATATCTCCCAACCAAGAAGTGAAGCAGGAGAAACACTTAGTACCATACCAAGCTCTTTTGGTAGTATTACTTCTGATAACTACTTAAGACAGGTGCTAGGACCTGATCTTCTTAGAGATCTCAAGTCTTCTGACAAAAACTGGTGGGCTGATACCAAAAATATATCTTTGGCTTTTTATGTTCAGGTTTTACTCTGTTTTCTTCTAAGAATCTTAGCTTATGTTTGGCTAGCCTTTCATTGTTTCATTTTTGTGTTTTCAGCAAAACTTGTTTGCTAACAGTTATCAGATTTTGCTTTTTAAACGCATTGATTCATTTCTCATAATAC
The DNA here is from genome assembly GCA_033070095.1 of Escallonia herrerae. Taxonomy (NCBI): domain Eukaryota; kingdom Viridiplantae; phylum Streptophyta; class Magnoliopsida; order Escalloniales; family Escalloniaceae; genus Escallonia; species Escallonia herrerae. Next base: position 95,787 of record JAVXUP010002205.1, on the reverse strand, counting down.
TACTCAAAACTACTTACAAACATATTATCCACCGTTCTTTGAACTGACCCCACTCATTTTGACAACAAATATGTGTCAGAAAAAAGTATCCAAACAACATCAGCTGTTGCCATATTTTTGGTGCAGTTCTAGTTAAATTCATTATTTTCAAATTCTCGAAAAAGGTATCCCGTAAATTCATCGTTTCTGACAAGAACCTTTTTCGTCTTTTTCTAAACACTAAAATGAAAACAATCAAAATAATATCTAAACATAGGCTTAGGCTTTGACATGAACTGAAAATCATCCAGGTTCCGGCACCGAAACGCATTTCAAAGATTCAAGAGGAATTAAACATATTGATACTATTTGTTGCCTTTGGCCAACAATCTTTAGACTCCCAAAGTATCCAACTCTGATCAACAAATGTTTCTATGTGCGGGTATGTGTATGCCAAATATCTCCCTTTTTGGTGAGCCAAATCGACAAACAATATATGCACCTAGTTTATTGTTCAAATTTATTTAGTGTTGGTCCAAACCATCCAATACAAAGAAATTTGTAACTGAAAAGAAGTGAAGGAATGTAAATCAGAGTAGGAACTGGACCTGGGCATCAATTCTATATTGGTGGCGTATTAATTCAACTCCTGTTATCCCACCACTCTGGATCACAAGTCACATCTAATGGGTGCAATGTAACGTTTCATGAAACTATGGTTTTACGGGAAAGACATGCAGTAAAGAAAAATCAGAGCAAGATGCATCATAAGGTAATGAGAAGAGATCACCAAAGGAACACATTGTGGCAGACTACTTTGAATGCAATGGGACTACGGGTAAACTTCAGAAGTTAGATCTGGTGTCAATATAGTTGAAGTTGATAACAGCTAAAAGATCCTTCTCCCGCAAAACAGATAAGTTAGGAAATTTAGAGCCAATTGATGAAATACCACATACACATACCTGTGTTTCTAAATTTTCAAATTCTGCCAAAATTTCCTCTTCATCTTCTGCTGATAGCTTCTCCCCCAAAATGGCATTAATTTCCTTCAAAAACCATAAAGCATACGAGTAATGAGAAGGGAACAGGGTTGAGGCAAAGCAAAACGGAAAAGTAAATTGGTAATTAAATCATGGTAAAGCACACCATAAGACCCACCAAACATACTTCTAAATTAGCTCTAATTGCTGCTCGTTTAACCAAATAGGTACAAACCAGTTCCTCTCAACTTCATTGCACGCGACAATCTAAAACTCTTACATGCTTTTGTGTCTTGTGTCTCACTTGTCGAAGAGAAGGGTCATGTATAAATACTCAACCTCTCCTTCACAAGTTGTCATTCCAGCTGTGTGATTTCCCATCTGAGTAGCTTTCTTTATCATAATCTTCATCCAGCTATATCCATTCTGGAACACCCAGTCAATGATCCCGCCTCTGAAGGGTTAGGCGAGCAGGGTTTTGCCCTTATTATGGATAGGGTTTCCACTATTACCACGCCTCTATACTAGGAAGCCGTGTGGGTGCGGATACAGCATAGATGCAGGTACAGAATACGGATACGACGAATACCATATGTACTATACACGTACACACGCAGTATAGTAACTAACAAAAGATATTAAGTCTTCCAACCAAATTAGTGAGCAAGCTTGTTAAGTTCATGGGCTGTTTCCGAATACTGAAATTTCATATCTGACTATAACTTAAGGGGGAAGGCGGATGCTTCTCTATGGCAACTGACAAAAATGACAAATATGCCCTCATATCAAGCCTACATGTATTAGTTCATTAAGGGTAAAATTTCATTTGAGCTTTAAAATTTAAACCCTAATTGTTCACTAACTCTACCCTCACTCTCTCTCCCGCCTCCTCTGCAAATCCGATGATCTCCTCCTCCACCACGTCTCTCCTCCCCCTCCCACTGGAACAATGGAAGGCCGCCCAGAAGATTCGCGGCCACCTCCTTTCCCCACACCATCTTCTTCCCACTGCCGCCGCTCGCACCTTCCTCGCCATCACAATCTCTCTCTTGCGTCCACCACAAAGTCGACAATCCCCTCCCCTCCACCTCCCTGATAGGATGCAATGAACCACAGGCAGGATCTAACGAACTGCAGGTGGGATTCAAGGGCAAAAGGGGCGCGCGGGCGAGGGGTGGGGGCCGCCGCCATGCTACCTCGTCGGGTATGGTGATGGCCGGGGAAGAAAACTTAAAAATTAGGGTTGTAAAATTAAAAACTCAAACAAGCTCTTTTAGACTTAATGAACTAACACATGTAACTTTGTTATGAGGACATAATTGTCTTTTTGGTTCCATGCCATAGAGATCTCTAAGCACAATGATACACTATGTCACATGGACTCGGTGTAGGTGTCCGGATCGGACACATGTCCGAGTGTCAGACTTGCCAATTTCTGAAACTATAGGACAGGGGGACACATCCAATTTTGAACACAGGAACTGGGACACGGATATAACATTTATTTCCGAATAGTACTTTTATGAGATTAGTACAAACTGTGGGGGTGGATAGGATGTTACGGAAAAGTAGTAAGTATTCTGATGATGCTGTTGTTGAAAAGAAAAAGGATAACACGTGAAGGTCATTTGTTGTAACCCACGTGCCTATCCACAAGTCAGATGCCTCGAGATAGGGTCTCTCTCTCTCTCTCTCTCTCTCTCTCTCCCCTACTCAGATCTGGATTATTCGTCTTCCTCCTTCAACCTTAGGATACGGGTGCAGCGGGGGAAATGGCAAATTTTATATTTATTTTTTAAATTGTATACCCTGAAATTTTAAACATATTAAATCTTATGACGATAAAAGTAAATCCTATTTTTGTAAAAAACACATCTATGTTTGTGTTAAAAATTATACAAAGCCAATAACTAACACAAAACAAATAAGTAAAATTTTGCCAAAATATTAGCAACCAGCACTCAAGAGAAACACAAACCAATTATTTTTGGAGACAAACGAAGCCTCAAAGTAGGAAGTACCTATATATAACTCCATATCTCTCGTCGCGTGTGAAAGCTAGAGTGAGAGATATTGGAAGATGAATCAACAAAAAGACAGGTGTGTTCAAGTGGCGCACAGGAGCCAAAGAGTCAAGGTGGGGACTGAGAGAGAGAGAGAGACGGCGATTTAGCGGTGCATGTCGATCTCTACGCCGGCTGATAACTTGCATATGTCGTCGCTTCTCTCCCCCCCCCCGGCTTTACAAATCTGTCAGAGGTAAGGGCCGGTCGTCGAGGCTGGTCGCCGGAGTCACGATGGTCGCCTCGTAGCTGCTGCCTAATGCCACCGCTGGTCTCTCTCCCTCCTCTCGTTCTGTCTCTCCACTCTTCCAGATCTGCCCTTAATTAGGTTAGTGTAAGTTTTTTATTTATGTTTTGACCCCCGAAAAAACTTCTGTTCTACGTTTTGACCCCCAAAAATTTCATTTAAGTGTCCGATCCGCACCCGATATTTAGGAAATAAAACCAGAATATCGGACACGTACCCAACACGCACCCACCCCGCACCCCACCCTGGTGCTTCACCCAGTTTGAAGCAGCCATGCTTCATAGCCCGCTTACAATAAAACGAATATGGATTAAAAAACCCACGTCAATTCTCTGCTATGAGGTCTGTCCTTATTCTTCTTCAGCTATGGAGCATGTATGCAGTAAATTGGTGGCCATATGGATGTCAGGTATGCATCTGGTGTGGGTGCAGTTGGGTGTGGTAAATCCGTATCCTATTTTTAGTTCAATTCATCAATTTTGCGTGCGTCCTGGTTTCGTATCAGGTAATTTCGTGTAGCTCACAGTGAGAAAAGATGCAAGAAAGATGAAGGAGATGAAATCCAAAGGCGATCAAAATTCTTCATTGGCGATCAGAATTTCTTCCGCAGCATGTCTCTGCACTATTTGGCTGATGGATCTGACTTTTTATTTGACAAAGAATGGCTCTTTGCTGTAACATGGGTTTGTAGTTTGGTTTGAGGCGTCTGGTTGTAGACTTGAAGTACATGAAAGTGGTGCGGCTAGAGCTGTTCTTTCGTACTTTCAAACTAACTCCACAATTTCAGCATACTCACCAAAAACCCAATCACACATTCACTATTTCTGACATTTATGGGAAGTAACTTAATATCTCTCACACGTACTAATCTTAGTCTATCCGCAATATTCAATATCTGTATACCGTTGCATAAATACTGTATATATTTATCTAATTATAAAGTCGCATCCTCACGAAAAATAGACGCATCGCGTTATGCGCACCCGCAACGGAATCCATGCTTCTTAATTCTTTGGAAATAACAAATCGTTGCCAAAACACGGCTACTATTGCCGGATACACTCACCGCTGACATCTGTTTCTAGAAGCCGGTCTCCGGTCACAACTGATGCCTAGCCTATCTCCAGCAGTTTCTTCTCTACCCCCCCCCCCTCTCTTCTTCTCTCTTTCCTCTCTCTCTATCCATAAAGCATGAAAACCAGGGTTAGTTCAAATTGGTTGTTACTTGTTAAAAAAAGGGAAACCATATTTTCACCGCTGAGAACTTCTTTCAAAATTCGTTTTTAACCTCTCAGGGAACCCAGTGAGTGTCCAGCCATCTCCATGACATTCCAAGTCGTACCCAAAATTCAGAAAATCAATTAGAAAAATAAATATAGGACACACACCCAAGTGACACCCGCACAAGATCCGCACCCAGTTGGTATGTTGGCCAAGACGAAGCATCCATTCCAATAGAGGCAGATCCGGTTTAAACTTCGTTCGATTGTAATGCGGGCCCTAATAAATTTCACACAAAAAGATCAAAATCCTTATTGGATAACCTTTAACCCCCAAAATTCAAGTTAAAAGGGTTCCTTGTCACGGACCCAGAGACATTCTCACATAAATATGGCCAACTATACTTAAATGAGGCCCCTGGACCCTTTTCCCAATACCACGTGTCTGGGCAATGTTAGATTCGGGGCATAGCTCAGTGCATTAGGCCGTGGCATTACAAGCCAGGCTCGTTGATTGGTCCAACGCCTATATCCCCTACGCTAGGCGCCCACAAAATAAGTCTATGACAGCTAGCACGCCCTTTGCGCCCTAGCAACGGGAATCGAACAATTTCCATGAGTCTCATCTTACGCTAGCATCCTGCATGCTATAGCCACTCTCTGAGATTTCGTCACGCACCCACTAGCTCTAGCGGTCAAAGAGGATTATAACGCACAGCCTATTGCCCATGGTGGTCTAACAATCAATACAAAACTGGGTGCGACTTTGATACCACTTGTCACGGAACGGAGACATTGTCATTCAGATATGGCTGGCTATAACTAAATGAAGCCCCCATGCCCTTTTTCATCCCCCCAATGTCCGGGAAATGTTAGGGTCGGTGCAGGCCCAATGCATTAGCTATGACATTACACGGTAGACCCGTGGTGTGGTCCAACGCCTATATCCCCATCCACACCCCTGCGTTGAGCACCAACCCTGTGCTGGGCGCCAACGCCTAACATTCAGTGAATAACTTGGTGTTACTTTGATTCCACTTGCCACAGAACAGGGACATTCTCACTCAGATATGGCTGACTATACCTAAATGAAGCCCCCATGTGCCCCCCGCCCCGCCCCGGGGGTCCGGGCAATGTTAGGGTCGGTAGTAGAGCCCAATGTATTAGGTATGACATCACACGCCAGGCCGTTGTGTGGTCCAATGCCTATATCCCCATCCACACCCCTGCGCTGGACACCAACACCATGAGTCCGTGACACCGTGCTCTGCATATAGTGTGCTAGAAGGGCAGAATTTTCCAAGAAACAAGAACACCAGACAATCTACCAAAATTGTAGCCCTCGAACGAAAGCGAACATAGTGAGATGTGGGTACTTTGAACAAGCAACCAACAGATACACAAACCAACCACAAAAGTATGGATGATGTGGAGTGAAAAAGATAAGTAGCCAAGCTCACATCTTGATAAGCTTTTGCTTCAGCAGTATCATCCATTAGTTTTTGGACATCCTCCAAGTTAACCTCACTTTGTATTGCTTTAATTGCATTATTTCCTGCCTTCAAGCTCTCAAAAACAGCCTTCTGTTTGCTTGTCAGTTCAATATCTGCCAGCTGAAAGTAACTGTATCAATGATTTATCTAAAGATTGAAAGGACAATTCTATCATATGAAAATGGTGCAAAGAAATAGGTGCAAACAAATAATACAAAGTGACAGAATACTTACTTGCTGTTCAACTTTAATAAGCCAGGCATCTACTTGCTTCAGTAATTCTTCTTGTACCTTCTTTTTTTTCAATGCCAATAACGCCCTTTCTTTCTTCTTTTCACGAAGTAAGTCCTTTGCAGCTTGCTTTTCAGCTTCAATCACACCATCCAACTGAAAGAAGTAGATGAAATAATGGAGTAATTATCATGTCAAAATATTCAACCAGCAATGACTAGTTTTGACTGAAGAAGGCAGCAGATGCCACAGATCCCTTTTGATAGTGGTTTACTCTGATAGTTCCTTCTTCTGTGAAAGAGCAGAATGATAGAAATTTGTATTTGGGTACTAATTCCGTTTCCTAATTTTGGAAATCGATTCCCTTTTTCAGCCAAAGGATAGCAACCCGAAAGCCAGGTTCCTATGTCTCAACTTCGGACTTTGGTTCCTCAAAAAACAGTGGACAACCCCCCACCTCACTCTCCGGCAAAACCAACCCCTGCCTATCTCTGTGGCGAAACTGAAACCCCCCAATCAATCCCTCCTCCATCTCTCGCAAAAACTCCACTTAACTGTTGTGTTTGCTTCATGACTTTGACGAGATCGACCACTGATCAGATACTTGGGAAGCTCATGACTAAGTGGCCATATCATGATAGCAGTGGAGGAGCTCCTGTTAGGTTCTTTCTCAGTTTTAAGGTTTTGAGCAAGAAGGGGGTGAGATATCAGCTCGGTTCTACTGTTCGATGTCCCGGCACCGCCATTTACGGCCTTTATTTCCCCCACCCCAATGAATTGATCTTGAAATTAAAGAACAGTTGTATTTTTGTGTTTGGTGATTTCTGACCTCTGGTAAACATTCAGATTAAGTTTTTTTTTTTTTTCAGTTTTCTGGTTTCGTTCATGGAAGGTGAAGAGCGAAGAGGATTATTGGATGGTGAAGAGTTAAGGAGATAGTGGAAGACTGCGGTGGTGATGTTGCAATGTTGTGATGAAGAAATGAATAAGAAAAAGAGAAGACAAACTATGGACAAGAAAGGGAAGAACCACCTAAAGTGTTAACCCAACACATCTAAAAATATTTCTTCACAAGAAAAAGCAAAAAAAACAACGGTGTCATATTTTATCTTCGAAAACAAAAGTGATAGGAAGCCGGAAGTACAACTGAGCCAATAATAACTAGAACTGCAGCTTTGCACGTTACGGTTTTTCCTAAGTAGCAGGGACACGGAGGCAGCATATGACGCCGACGGGGAAGCTGGACACCGTAATTTCCAGAAAAACAAATTTTGGACACCGCTAAATTTTATTATGTATTTTCTGTATGGTCATGCTTATGTGAATTTCAAGCACATTTTGCCCTCATGAAATAGTAAAACCCCAACTAATAAACCACAAACAAAAGTCATACTTGAAGTCAAGTTATAGAACATAAATAATAAGGCGGTACAAGATCCCTTAAAAACAAGCCAAAAGGAAAACAGAAACGGCTTTCATCTCTTCCATCCACCAATATTCGATCAACACCAACTGCCTCATCAGTTTCATTGTCCTCTGGACCTCCATTATCAACCTTCTCCCTACATACACTCATCAAGTGAGAGATTTGTCTTCTATGCTCAATTGCATTAGTAGGGGGGTCTCCCTCTTGGCTAGGCAGAATCCGTTGGAACAAAAGGTGAGAATAAAATCTGCCGTTAGGGTTTGCCCTGTTCTGTTGATTTATAAAACAACCCCAAGTTTCCCTAATATTCCATCACAACCCTCAAGTTAAGTTACAAAAATTGCAGTTGTGGCACACGGTTGTCACACACTTCTGCATAAGGTGTCCGCAAGTGTCTGACACCATGTCCAACATTAAAATATCAATAAACAATATTCGGACACCGCTAAGAGGTGTCCAATATGTGCTTGGAGGTGATCGAGGGGTGTCCAGGTGTCAGTAGGCGTCAAACACGATACCTCGACTCAGAAAAGGTGTCCGTGCTTAGGGTCTTACAAATGTATATATTTCTAACCAACTCAACAGGGAAAAAGTAGTTATAGGTTGAAGAGTAGATATCCTAAGTATATATAGACAAAAAGAGTATCTAGAGATCCTACGAAGGCAAGGAGGTTTAGAGGCAGTAATTCATACTACTCTCGTTCCACTTAACCTTTTGGGAAGCGACACACTCGTATGGCGTATGGTATGGACAAACATGCATGCATATGTACTCTTAAACATATCAAGTATGTATTCGTTCCTGACAACTCCAACTTTAAGGAAATAACTACCAAAGAGATATAATTAGCTCATCCAATGAAATGATTCAGAGGTTGATTATTCAGCTTATAAACAGCTAGAATCTCGTACTGTGAGTAGAATAGCCACAAGCATTCAAGACAGTGGTCAGATCTGGACTTGACCCTAGTAAAGAAATCAGGCATCTAAGAATCATTCTTCAGGCATTAACAAAAGCATTACAAAGTCAAAATCATCGATAAAATCACTTCAAACAACTTTTGGCTCTCAACGGTCTTTTGGATGATCTTTTGGTTATTTCACACCGTCGCCCCCACCGTCAATGCCCCTAGGCACTTCAGGTCTCCAAATCTCATTCCCAGGAGTTTGTTATTCTCAAGGCATGATCTTATCAGGGTTGCTTCTGTAAGAAGGACAACAATAGTGGTTGTCAAGAATTGCCGGTGTCTGGTAGAGCCATGTGTTTGTTACAAGCAAAAAGGCAAACCTTTGATGTCGTTAAAGTGCAAAAGAACATGATTATGGTGTAGATTTAAACATAGTTGGAGCTGCGTACATATCTATCGGAAACGACATTGCAAACTATCAATTGTAATCAAGAAGCAGCTTTCCCACCTCACCCAAAGGAAAACAACAACATGCATTTAATTTCAAAGAAACCAACCAGCATTGTCCTCCTCTCTGACAAAAGTACTAGGATTGAAGCACCAATTATGGAACCTTCTCGATAATTAAGGAATGCCATTCGACTGTGACCCCCGAGCTTCTTGCTACTTGGCATATATTTCAAATTGTATTTTTTGTCAAGCGAGCAACACGAAAAATGCAAATTTCCATCCTATCAAGATAAGGGCAGCCCTGCGGAAGGTCGGTGCACAAGGCTACCAATTAGGACTAACATTACAATAGCAAGCCTACCTCATACTTTAACGCAGTAAAAGTTCAAGAATGCCACATATTAGAGAATGTCATCTCTTCTAAACCTCGTGAACATATCACTTGAAAAAGGACGGCCCCGCGAAAGCAAAAAAAAGTCAGGTCAGTTGAATGAACCCTTCTGTCAGCAATTCAAGAACTACCGCATGCAAATCAAAGTTTCAAAATTTAGGAACTTTCATATCTTGGTTTCTCTTAAAGCTCGTGACTCGTGAGCAATCAAAGAGATACATGGGTATCGAAAATCGGGTGGATAACAGGGAAAAAACGATCATTCATACGAGGGGTACGTACCTGTTGCTGATATTGAGCAAGCTTGCGCCTCTGCGTCTTGAGAGAGAGAATTGCCCGATCGACCTCCGTGATCTTGGGTTTCTTCACGAATATGTTGCCCATTTGTTATCTTATCTCACAAGTTGGAATTTGGCAAAAGAAGCATCATCCACAAACACTCCTTCAATAGGCAATTGCTTTGGAAATCCTATCGCATAGCTGGTCCTTCCTGTCAAGCTCCTCTTTCTGTTATAAAACAACTAAATACATTTGCAGAGTAAGAGAGTGAGGCGCGAGAGAGAGACGTCAACGAAGCGAACCGCTTGGGGCTCTTTTTCTTTTTTATAACAAAAGAAATTAGAAATATATACACGTTATCAAACATACAATCGATAAGGTTCGCCGGATGAGTTTGACAAACAATTACAAAGGACTCTAGCATTAGATGTCCCTTCAAATCAGAAATTTAGTCTGCAGGTGCTTGTCACATTCCATTTTGACATGGGCAAGCCTGTCAATTACCTTGTCCAAACCCGTCAATAGCCCTGAATCCCCATTCCTTTCCTATCTCTCTTTTTCTGTCTTCCTCTCCTAAAATCCTAGACTCCCATTCCCACTTTCAAACAAACTCTTTCTCCCTTAAATGGGTCACCTTCATTTCGCCCTGTTGCTCATAAGCACCTCGTACCCATTCAAGGAAACGATTTTGTGAGAAACAATGTATGACATTTTTGTGAGCATTGTAGTATCTTGTGTTTGAAGTTTTGATTGATGAATGACATCATTTGCCCAAGAATAGGTAAAACTCCTGGTGGATGCACCGAATCTAAACCAAATAAACACAATAAACCCCACAATCAAAGGACTCACCAGAAAATCCTCAACCAAAGCCTTGCACTGCAACTGGAGCATAATCTGGACCCCATTACTTACCTCAACCTAACGCTAGAATAATAGTCCTCATATTCCAATCTCGTGGAGTATGGCCCAAAACTACCGGCCTAGTGGGCCCATTAACAAAGTTGCCCAAGCCCACAGCCTCGACGTACCCCCAATAGACTAGTCTAGCTCTTGAGCTAGTAGCAGTGGTCAAACGCCTACGACGGGCTCCCTTATAGCAAAGATCTCATCATCTCGGGATGTGTTAATGATGTCAATGGCTTGAGAGCAACACACTTGGCAGTAAAATAAGCCATCAGAACCATCGTCCAAGCCTACATGGCCGCAAAGATCACATGCTAACTCTACGCAATATGATGTCTGTACGTTCCGGTGCGAGTCTATGAATGCAAATATGGTGTTGGTGAGACAATGATGATAACCAGCTACTTTGTCGACTATATATGAAGAATGACGTGTAAAGATCAAGAGCGATAGATATAGAGGTTATGTTCTAATCTGGGATGTTCTTACATACATACAAATGCATTTGATACATCAAGAGAAAAAGGAAGGTACAGGGGAAGGAGAAGGAGAAGGGAAGATGAAGTGAAATGTGCGACATGCAGACTTAACGTCTGATTTTGAATAGACGTCCAATTTTAGACTTCTTTGCAATTATCTTGTCAAGGATATGGGACATTATTGCAAATGTTAAAAATACGAGGAGCAAACAAAAAAAATGTGTAAACCACACGGAACAACTTTTTATTTTACTAAACAAACAAGAACAAGCGTACATCATCAAACACACAATTGATGATGTTCTTCGTTGGTACACTCGTCCAAAAAAACAAACTTATTCATTCACTCCAGCCTTCAGACTTTTGTGACAAGTTTTGTGACACCGTTTAAAGTCGTACTAGTGAAGTACTTACTGCTGCTGATGAGCTTAAAGAAATGTAAGGTATAGAAATTAGGGTCAAATACACGTAAGTAGCTCAAAGTGCATAAAAATCTCACATGAGTGCATATGTTTTCAACTCTTACGCGTCAGGGTCTCTGGATGTTATAAATTGCCATTAGTAAGTACAAGACCCCTTTTCTGTCCAAACCCCTAACTTTGCTCCTAAACTGTTAGAGGAAAAAGTGTCAACTCAGTTTTGCTTTTTCTCTCCTCTCCTTTTCCTCTTCTCATACACCTTACCCCCAATGAATCTTTTTATCGAAGGATAAGAAAAAAGTGGGTCCAAACCTTTAGTGGGATTGTTCTCCCCCTCCCCCAACCCACCACCACACAGTCACATACACAAACACGCACACACGCGCGTGTCCACCTCACCCCTTTCACCCCTCACACACTTACACATAGGCATGCACATAACCCACCCACTAACCACCTTTAATGAAAGGCCGATGAAGGAGTGCTAGTGGTTATTTGTGGCTTGGAGGGGGAGGGCACAAGTGAGTGGATCTTTCCTTTAATTGAACCTAAAACTAGGGTTCGTAGATTGATGGTAGGTTTGATTTTGGAACTTTTGAAGGGTTTACAAATGGTGATGGTTTCAGATCGTCGATGGTGGTGGTTCAGGATGGTCAATGATGCTCCCTTGAGTGGATAACGATAGTTGGTACAGTGGGGCGATGTGGTGGTTGGTAGGGCGATTTAGGGTTGACAGGGTGGAATGACAAAATATGAGAAGAAAGGGCAGTAATGCTCATAGCTGATTCAGGCTTCTGATGTGATGATCGCTGTTGTTGCCAAAAGCGAGAAAAACCTACCCCTCTCTTGCATCTGGAAGAAAAATGCTCTAGAAAGAATTCTCCAAGGTGGGTCTAGTGGAGGGGCAAAATATGGGGAAAAAAGGCAGTAATGCTCACAGCTGATTTAGGCTTCTGATGTGATGATCGCTGTTGTTGTTGCATCGGGAAGAAAAATGGCTCTAGAAAGAATTCTCCATGGTGGACCTAGTGAAGGGGCAAAATATGGGAAGAAAAATGTAGTAATGCTCACAGCTGATTTAGGCTTCTGATATGATGCTTGCTATTGTTGCTGATCGAGAAGAAAAATGGCTCCAGAAAGAATTCTCCAAGGTGGGTCTGAAAGAAGGGCTGGTTAACGGACGCAGTGGGAGACTTCAGTGCATCAGCAACAGTTGCATTTGTCACTGCCTTGGGAGTAGATTTGAACTTTTGTGAAGAAGAGGATAACAAAGAGGGTACAATAATAATGGCTTAGCCGTGTTTGCAACTTTTGCAATAATGTCTCATGTCCTTGACAAAACATTGCAAACGAATTCAAAATTGGATGTCCCTTTAAAATCAGACGTTAAGTCTGCAGTTGCTTGTCATATGCCATTTTGGCATGGGCAGAACTGTCAATTCCCTTGTCGAAACCCACCTAAAACCCTGAACCCTCATTCCTTTCCTATCTCTCTTCTCTATCTTCCTCTCTTAAAACCCATAGCGCCATTTCTACTTTCAATTGAACCCTTCCCCTCAAATGGGTTACTTTCACTTTGCCATATTGCCCATAAGCTATGTGTACCTATTTAAAGAAACGATTTGTGGGAAACAATGTTTAAGAACAATGTATAACATATTTGTGAGCATTTGCAGTGCCTTGTGTTTGAAGTTCTGATTGATGAATGGATCATCTATCTAAGAATGAACAAAAATCCCATGAATTCAGTACACCCTACACTCAAAGGACTCACCTGAAAAATCCTCAACCAAAGCCATGCCCTACAACTGGAGCACAACCTAGACCCCTATTACGCACCTCAACATGATGCTAGAGTTATAGTCCTTATACTCTAATCTCGTGGAACATGACCATAAATCACCCGGCCTAGTTGGCCCATTAGTAAAGTTGCCCATAGTCTCGATGGACTTCAGATAGACTGGCTCAGCTCTTGAGTTAGCAGTAATGATTAAATGCCTGCGTCGGGCTCCCCTTTTACGCAAAGGTCTCATTATCTCGGGTGTGTTAACGATGTCAATAGCTTGAGGCAACACACTTGGGAGTAAAAGAAGCCATCGAACCATCGTCCAAACCCATATGGCCGCAAACTTGGCACGCCAACTCATTAAAATGTGTGATCTATATGTTCCATCCCGAGTCTATGAATGCAAATAAGGTGTTAGTGACACGATAATGATAAAAAAAACTATTTTGTCAACTAGATATGAAGAATGATGTGCGAAGATCAAGAGCAAGAGACAAAGAGGTTGTGTTCCATTTCGGGATTATCTTACAGCATACAAATGCATTTGATACATGAACAGAAAAAGGAAGGTGGAGGGGAAGGAGAATGAGAAGGGAAGAGGAAGCGGAAGCGGAAGGGGCGACACCACAAATCGATGAGGGAGTGGGGACTTTCAAAACTTATAGTTAAAAAGAAAAATGGGGGTTTGCATGAAAGTGGGAATTAGGGTTAATGGTTTTAATAGAGGAAGATAGAGAAGAAATAGGAGATGAACATGAGTTTAGGGTTTTAGGAGGGTTTGGGTCTGGGAATTGAGAGATCTGCCCATGCCAAACGTGCATGTGATAAGCACATGCAGACTTAACGTCTGATTTTGAACGAACATTTAATTTTGGACTCATTTCTAATGATTTTGTCGAGGAAAGGGGACATTATTGCAAAAGTTAAAAATATGAGAAGCAAACTACAAAAAAAGGTAAACTACAGGGGACAACTTTAAATTTAACCTAACAAACAACAACCAGTGTACATCATCAAACACACAACTGATGAGGTTTTTTGCTGGTATGCTCGTCCAAACAACACTTATTTTTACCAATTGGAGCTATGCATAATCACTTGAGCCTTCAGACATTTGTGACACCATTTGGAGTCGTACCAGTGGAATATATATTGTTGTTTATGAGTTTAAGGAGATATAAGGTATTACAGTTAAATACACGTAAGTAGCTTGAAAGTGCATAAAAATCTCATATGAGGAGACATGTTTTCAACTTTTACACGTCAGGGTCTCCGGATTTTCTAGTTTTCCATTAGTAAGTACCTGACCCTTTATTATGTCCAAATCCCTAACTTAGTGTTAGAGGTAAAAGCGTCAACTCAGTTTTTTTTTTTTCTCTTTTTCGTGCATCAACAACAGTTGCATTGGTCATTGCCTCGGGAGAAGATTTAAACTTCTGTGAAGAGGAGGATAACGAAGAGGGTGCAACATTAGTAGCGGCAGCAATGGCGAACTTGGTGGTTTGGAGGTGGCAGTTTTTGTGTTTGCTTCTTAATTTTCTAGTTCTGAAACTAGTAGAAAACATTGGCATCATTGACTTAGCCATAATCCTGAAGTTATGCATTGATCTTTCTTATCTCATCCCCCGGTGGATTCACCATTCCAGAGTTGAAGATTGCTTCCAAAATTCAAATTTGTTCGAAACTAGGTTCTCATCATGGGTTTGCCTCTAACTTCTTTCTCATTTTTAATCTATGTGTGCGTGTAGGTGTGTGTGACGAGGGCCCGAGGGGAGGGGGAGCAAAAGTATGGTATGGGAGAAGCAGAAAAAGGAGAGGAAATGGAATTTGGACAAAAGGGGGTGAGGTACTTACTAATGACAAAGGGAGAAAAAGAAAGAAAAACAAAGAAAAAAACATGGAAGGAGCTTCAGCAGAAGCGGAGGAAGAGAGAGAGAGAGAGAGAGAGAGAGAGAGAGAGAGAGAGAGAGAGAGAGAGAGAGGAAAGAAGAAAAGAGAGAAGATAAAAATCGTAGAAATCTTAAAGGTCATCTCCCTATTTTATTTTAGTGTATAATTCACTGTGTGTGTATTTACTGGTTGTGTGTGCGCGTGTGTGCCATGGGTCTGTGCAATGTGTGTGAGGGGTGTATGCGTGTGTGCCGTTGGTATGTTTTGTGTGTTTGTTGGTGTTTTTGTGTAGGAGTGTGTGTAAAACATAATAGGTGTGTGTGTATGGGGGATGATGTGTAAAACATAGCAGGTGAATGAGTGAGTGAGTGTGTGTGTGTGTGTACGTAGAGAGAGAGAGAGAATTATGTATCCGTATGTTTTCAGTAGAGATGGGAGGAAGAAGGAGAGTGTGTGCTCAAGGTGCGGTATGTGTATAGTGATTTAGGAATAGTGTGCGTAATTGTCACTATAGGTTGTTAGTTTTTTAGCAGTTCCGAACTTCATTTTAAAAAACAAATGTTTTGGGCAGATTTTGGCCAAATGCGAAACAATTTTATGAGACATATATTGTGGAAATTTTTGAGATTTTTACGTGTCCACGAAAGACGCTAAATCATTGTATTTGTAAAAAGGGGGTTTTGATTTATATAATATGTCAAATCAGGTTATTTTTGTCTGAAAATTTTTAAAAGGACTTATTTGTGCCCTTCCTAGCCCGACAATTACTTTAAACGGAAATCAGCCTTTGAGCGCTCTGTTTAGATATCGATTTTCCCTAGCAAAAAATTCTCAGAAGGATTTTTTAGTCCAACAACTGGTTTGTATTGCTTAAAAGATGTT
The DNA here is from genome assembly GCA_033070095.1 of Escallonia herrerae. Taxonomy (NCBI): domain Eukaryota; kingdom Viridiplantae; phylum Streptophyta; class Magnoliopsida; order Escalloniales; family Escalloniaceae; genus Escallonia; species Escallonia herrerae. Next base: position 79,755 of record JAVXUP010002205.1, on the reverse strand, counting down.
TTGAGTTATTTTTTTGGTGTTTGTTGGTGCGTTAGTCATCAGAGGTATTTTTGATAGCTTTACCAAACTTGGGGTGTTTTCGTAATTTTTTACATCCGCAGGTGAATTTGGTCGGCATGCATATTTGAGCGTCGGGAATGCTTAAAGTTAAGAGATGGTTTTAGTACACCCTCAGAACTGAGATATTTGTGACATAAGTGCACTTTCGAAGGATAGGGTAAAATCCTTATATTGGGTTAGGATAGCTAGCCGTTGTAAGAGGTTATGATCTGAAAAGTGAAAGGATAGAAATCGAGATATTTTCTTGTGCTATAAGTTAATTATACGATACGGGAATTTATCTATCGACGATTCGTTTGTTCAAATACGGTAGAAGGCAACTGAGGTAGTGCTATCAAAGGTGCACCTAGCCTAGGACTAGGCGAAGTCCTTTCAAAAAGACGCGTGCCTAGATGCCTAGGCGCAAGGTGCAAGGCAGTGGTGGAGGAGCAAAAAAAGTCCAAAAATTCTAGTGTTTGATTTTTGCATTGTGGCATCATCTCAACCGTTCATTGTCTTTGATTCTTTGTTTCATAAGATAGTAAACTAATATCTAAATCACAAAAAAACTAAAATCTCAAATCCCCAATCAATCAATACTCTTGTTGTTATTTACTGTACTAGCCCATCACCAATTGTTACTCTCTTCAAGTAAATCTACTCATTTGCTTCACCAAGTAAATCTACTCATTTGCTTCACCTTGTAGACAAAAAATAAATACATTAAATTAAACTAAAAAAGATTCTCTACCAGACTTAGAGCCTATGATTCCCTTAGAAGAAAGTATTATTACCTCAGTCTTCACTGAAGATGAAGAAGATGTTGTTATGTTCTCTAAGGATTAACTACTTCTCATTAGATTTGAAACTTTTTTTAGTGTTGAAAATTTGTTAAACTGTCATGTTATGAATTGTTTACGTGATATTTTTTTTTTGATACACTAACATATATGTATCAAAAAACCCTTTGCACCTTACTGTTGCCTTCAAGAACCCTTTGCGCCTTAGGTGCGTCTGCGTCTTTAATAACTATGGAGTGAGGTCAGATTCGAAGAAAAACTCTAGATTAAGTTAGCGGTTCGTGTAAGTGATCTGTCGATTCAACTAGTATTTCTATAAAGCATATATATATTATCTACTCTTAGGAGTACTATTTATCAGCATTGAACTGCTTCGCTATTTTAATTGTTTTCCTTTGAAAAAAAATAATTTTCTTAAAAAATCTTTTGTGATACTGTTTCTCGTTAAAACCGGACCAGCATGTGAGTGATATTTGTGTGGAGATTGTAAAGGAACTCGAATTCCAAATGCTTAGTGCTAGTGAGATGTATTGGTGTTAGCTTTATTGCGAATATGAAATGTTTTGAAAAACAATAAAAAAAATTGTGAGATGGTTTAACCACAAGTGATTGAAGACTATATTTGTGAGAGAAACTAAAAAAGTGGTTTTTGCTTACTACATTATGCTACCCCGTACCTAACAAGGAAAAGTTAGATTTTAGGTCCTTGTTAACTGAAAGGAATGTTGACGCACAATACTGTTTTTCGTGGCCACCCCTACTTTTATAATGATTATTATTCCAAGATGGAATTCTGGGTCCAAGCCAGTAGGACCAAATGCAGATCGCAGTATATCGTTTGAGCTGGTGTTGGGTTGGAAGTGTTTTGTAATTATGTTTTTGTGTTATATGATTTTTATGCCCTCAGAATTTTGTTCCATTTACTCTATTACGTTTTACAGAATGATTTCTTAAATGATCATTTACTTCCTGATTTTATATCGTAAAGTTGCTAAATTGTAAACTGAGTTATTATTTGACATGCTATGGTTCAACTAGTTGAATCACTGGTTACTTACTTAGCACGTAAAACCTCATTTCTTACTTATCATTTTAGGTTAATAGCAAGTTGATGGCGATGATCGATGGCTTGAAAATTGTAGGGAGAACGTAATGGAATTCAATGGGTGTAGTTATTGTCTTAGAGACTATTTCATAGTTGATATGTGACGGTTTTGTAAGACTAGAACTGAAGCTCTTATTTTGGAGTTGTATAAGATTGAATTTCTGCTCCAGTTGTATTAATTTTTTGTAAGGCCTGACAGTACTCTTGGTGAGAGAGTCCAAAGGGTTTGCGGCTGGTCACTGACCTGGTTCACGGGCCCAACCATAGATTCAGGTCGTGACAATGTGAAAGAAATCATCTATTAAATTTTTATATGGTATCAAGAGCAGGACGATCATTGGTTTGAGAGTCCTCGCTAAGTGCTTTCGCCTAAAGGCGGACGACCTCACGTCGGTTGTGTGACCACACATATGTTTCTATTTCTTTTTTTTTCTTTTTGCTTATCTAGGTGAAATAAGCTCCGATATGAAGTTTTTAGGGTTCTGGTTTGGTCTAATAAATTATTTGACATCCCTAATTCGATCTCTAACAATATTTCAAGCCCAAAAATCTCTTTGCCAATTATGTTTTTCTACCTTTTGCTACTCCTCCAGCACAGCTTAAATAACCTATCATACTTATGGATTGTATCTCCGATGTATATATAATTTCTATCTCATTCTCTTTTTCTGTATCATTGTATCCTTTTTATAACATTTCTACTTTTTTTGGTACTTTTTTTCATCGTCTCTTTCTTATTTACAAATTTATTGATTATCTCGTTGTTCTAAAAAAGCCATTCTTTTTAAGCTCACATTTTTTTGTGCTTACACGCTTCTTTATAACATGTTGACAACTCTTAGCCCTCTAGGTGGACAATCGGCTTGCTTCTGATTGGCATATGGATTACAATGGAGATTGAGATCTCCTTTACTGGAGTTGCATGCACTGTGGAGCAAGCATGAGAAGCTTCCTACTACGCATGTGTTTCCTATATTTTCTTTGTGTTGATTTTTGTAACCAAACACATGAAATTGGTTTTCAAAACACCATGTGTTTGAAGGGTCATGTTAGATAATATTAGATCAATCTGGTATGACTAAGTGTAACTTTTAAATGAAAAGTAATTAGTTATCTTTTGAGATAATGTTGTTAGATTGAGATATTGATAACTTTTTATTAGTTTATTCACCTATAGGTACTTGTACTCGAACAATAATTATGTGAATGCAACCCTATTCTATATTTCTGCGCTCACGATACCAGTTGTTGTACCATTTTCTGCTATAATTCTCATTGTGTTGCAGGAATCACCTACGTAGATATCCTGATGGGTAATAGACATAGTGGTCTGTATTACGAAAATCTCCTTCGCACTTGCTCAGGAATCACCTACTTGCACTACTTTTCCTCTTGTCAAGCAACCTCGATCACCGTTGTTTACTATTACTATTTTTTTTGACCTTTTCGCTTTTTAATCAGTACATGTCGAAGTTTATTATCTATGTAAAATTAAATTTTTATGAGGTGTCAAATACTTCTCAAGTGTGGTCAATGACTATTCACAAGGCACCATAGGCCTACTTAATGCAACATAGGACAGAAGTACATAGCCTCGTTTCCTATTTTGTTGAAATGGTACAGCTCAGTTAAATCTCAAATTCGATACGTTGGATTTGATAATGTTGGAGAATTTCTTAACACACCCATCAGATTTTCTTAATTCTTTCCGTGTTCTTCATCAATCTAGTTATATTGACACTCCACAGCAAACTACTGTGGCAGAGCATAAACACCGCCATCTCCTTAACATTTTGAAGCAAATTTACCATCGAATTCTGGAGGGAATGTGTACCCACTGCAGCGTATTTCATTAATTTTCGCAAAGGAAATACCACATGAAGTACTCTTAATAGAGCCACAGTCTGGTCTCACCTCAAACTTTTTGTGTGCTTTCGTTTTGGCTGTAACAGGCATGTCAAACACAAGTGCGATGAGTGTGGTTTGCCTTGGCCATCCATATGGCCAAGAAGGATACGAAATCTTAGATATCCAACCAGGAAAGTTTATGTCACTCTTGACAGTACATTTCGTGTGCATTTTTCTTTTTTCCTTACGCTATGTTGTCCTCTCTTATAACCTTTCCTTACACTAAAAGTTTTGATGAGGCTGTGAAAAATTTGAGGTACGGCATGAGGCTGTGCAAGCTAAAATTAATGCCTTTTCGAGTAACAGCACAGTGCCTTGTTTCATTTCCTCCCGGAAAGAAACCAATTGGCTCCAAACGGGTGTGTAGAATGAAATCGCATTTTCATGGTTCCAAGGAGCTATTATAAGGCTTGACTTGTGCTAAGGGCTACACTCAAGTTGAAGGGATTGCTTACCAATTAAGGTACTTCAGTTCCTGTTGCCAAACTTGTTAGTGTATGAGTGTAATTGGCCATTGTTGTTATCAATGGATGGGCCTTACATCAGTTAGATGTTCACAACGCTTTCCATCACGGGGAGTTACATGAAGAAGTATACACTAGTCTCCCTCCTAGATATCGTCATACAAGTCCCTGAACAGACTTAAACAGGCTTCACAAGACTGCTTCTCTGAACTCTACTGCTTCTCTGAACTCTACTGCTTGCTTTACTGCTGTTTGGTTTTTCTCCATCTCAAGCTGACAATTCCCTGTTTTGCGTGAAGTGTCAAACTGATTTTGTCTTTGTCATATCACATGTCAACGATATTATGATTCACTTAGCTGTGAAACATTTGCTTCATTGACATTCTCACATCAACGACTTGGGTCTTCTGGGATAATCTCTTGGAATTGAAGTCACTCGCTCTAAAGAAGGCTTTACCTTTGTCAATGTAAGTATGCCCTTGAAATTCTGAAGGACTTTGGGGTTTAAAGTTCACGAGTCTTTCCAATTTTAGTGGTGAAATCCTTCGCAAATCGTCCTCATATTTTCGCCTTGTTAGACGTCTGATTTATCTCACCATCACTCGTCCTGAAAATTGTTCATAGGGTTAATATTCTGAGCCAATTAATGCATCAACCATGAAAACACCATTTTGATGTCACTCAATTCCTAGTACGATATATGAAAAGTACACCGGGCCAGGGACAATTTTCCTCTTGAAAACCCTCTCTACGTCTCCCCGCTTATTGTGACTCTAATTGGGCAAATTGTCCCATCATTCGCTTCTGGATGTTGCATCTTTCTTGGCCCTACTCCATCCGTTGGAAGTCCAAGTAATAATCTATGGTCTCTTGTTCATCTGATGAAGCTGAGGATCGTGCTATGATTGTTTTGCACATAGATATTGATTGTCATGTTATTCGTGAGAAACTCCAACAAAGAACTCGTTTATTCTAGTCGTTAACCCGTAAATCTCTTCACCAAGTCTCCTGTCACGATCGATTTTATTTTCTTAAGTTCAAGTTGACGTTGTCAACATCCACGCTCCAACTCCAGCTGGAGTCTCATCGCTTTATATATTCTCTGCATTAGTTTCAACAGCTTTTGTACTTGTCCTTCTTAGTTTTAGGGGTTTGTATGCATAACTTTAGGGATTTGTAAGCATACTTTAAGGAAAACTTAAAGGAAAATCGAAATTGAAGGGCATTGTGGTAAATCAGCTATTAATATACACGAAGCATAACTACCAACCACATGTGATGTGAGTAACCCCCTCCATCTCGCTTCACCTCTGCACCGTTGGCTCTTACACTTTTTAGTTCATGGCGTCCAAACTCTCGCTCACTCCCCTTACCGAGCTTCCTTTTTCCTGCAATAACTTGCCCAAACCCCCACAAAGAATCCCTCTATTCTCTCTTCTGCCACTGAATTCTTCTCCTGCGTACCATTCCTCTAAGCTCACACCAACCTTAAGGGGCGTATCACCATCTTCAGTTGCTTGCAGTGCTGTTAAAGAAGAAACAGTTCAGTCCCCATGTTCGGATTCTCAAACTGCCGCTCCTGGTTCTTCTAAGCTTGTTCTGGTTGCCGGCGGCTGCGGCGGCGTCGGTTCGTAGTACTCTCTTTACATTTCTTTTTAGGATCATATGTACTAACGTGAGAATGTGGTCATGTTTATTGTATCATTACCTCCGCTTCCCTGGCTTTGTCCCCTTCAACTTCTACGAAGTCATAGGATGTAATTTGAACACTTTAATATTGATTTTACTCATTGTTTCCGCGCTAATGCTTATTTGATGTATGTAAACTATTTAGTTTAATTCAATGTTTAGATAATACTACTTTGACCTTGGAATTTGCAAAAAAGTGTAGGGACCAATCTAAACGGAGGGGGTATTTTTTACTTTCGAATGCAACATTAGAGTCCCGTGACATTTTGGTGAAATCTAAGTTAGCCCCTTTGAACAAGAGATCCTTTGATGAGAATTCTACCACCAACCAATAAGAGCGTGCCAACCCTGCCCTCCACCCTCGGCTTGAGAGGCATGCTTTTATTGATTGTCATCATTACATGATATTGATGATACGGTGGGGACTTCGAACTTACGAACTTCTTTGTTTGAATGCTTGAATATTAGACTAGACTCGAATAGTCAATAAGAATCATAACGTAGCGGTGAAACAAGGAACATGTCTTTGAGGGTAAGAAAGCCTAGAATCCGCTCGGTAAAAGAGACGCGACCTGGAATCCACCAGGTAATAATCTCACGAGCACATAATACGACTCGGTTTATCTGAGTTGCCTGCTTTCACTAGTGGACACAGTTTGTACTGATCAGACTCAGTTTAATCTCATTTGATTTTGCGAAATTGTACGTGCCATAGTTTCAGCCTTTGTTGGTCATGACTCGAGTCATTTCATTTGTAGCGTGTCGACTCGTTTGGTAGTTTAAAACTTGAATTGGCAGAGATTGATTGAACAAGCATTAACTTAAGGGCGAAGAAGATCATCGAATTGATACCGATTACTTGTTTCCTGTTGCTACGACGAGTCTTTTCTCTCTGTATATGAGTGGACTAAGACTTGTTCAGTTTCTATTGATTTGTTGTAATCGTGAGTTTGTGTTAAATTGTGAAATAAGGGTTATGCAAGGCCTTATATAGGCCTATAGGCAATATTGAGAATCTACCAAGAAGGAGAAGATTAAAAGGACTAATCCCACAGCCAAAATCGTGGGAAAGGGTTCTGGATACTGATTGAAAGTAAATAAAAATCTCATATTACATGTGTGCTAGAACCATGGGATCTTGTCTGCTGTTATTGCTGCAAGCTTTCATCGCATGTGTGGTTAATCCGTGGTACACTTTTCCTACACCTAATTGAATATGCATTATTCAACAAATGAAGCAAGAGTGGAGAAGTGATGACTAAGGCCATCTTTGAGGTGTTCAAATTTGGACTGAAGTATTTGGTTTAAAAGCTAAAGTGTACTATAATTTTGGTCCAGAGGAAGTGAAGCTTGAGTGTGCTACAAAGCTCTTAAGGAAGTTTCTGTTTAGGAATTGTGTGATTGCTCTGTTAATTTTCTCTGGCCAATGCTTCATCACATAGATTACAATTTTACTTAACTATTGCAGTTCAAATCAGACTGTAGCGGCATCCATGCATTTCTTTGAGCTCTGCTTTAATTTGATTTTACCTGTAGTTCTAAAATGATATTCGGGGATATATTGCTGTGATTTCGTATTTATTAATGTTTTTGGTACTGTTAGTGCTGATATTATTTTAGTTTTGTATTAGTTTTTTTGGCCTTTGAGTTTACCTCGTTTGACACTTAAACTTGTCTGTAGTTGTTTCTATGTCTGTATTTCTTTGCCTTGCAATGCCACTGCTGCCCAAGTATTAATCTATATGAGCTTTATATCGAAAATAGCTCCCACATCATTTTGGATTAAGTTGTCCAGGAATTTGCTTTGGTTTGATAGGTGGCTTCATGAAGTTTAATAATGATATATAGGTTTTAAAGGCATATTGATGCTGATCACTTGAAATCTGGACAGAAATGCATCACTCATAGCCCTTTGAAACAAATCAAGGGCTATTCGTTGATGCGCTTACCCCGTGAAGAAATAGCAATGTAATTTACTTTGATAATGTTAGAAACATCTATATGCACTGAAGGTGCAAGTTAGGTTGCACATTTTACACGTGGTTAGTTCAATTTGACAAAAGCGATTGTGGAGACATTTCTTGTGTCTGGTATAAGCTAATGCAGTGAAAAATTTTGCTATCTGTCTGCTGCAGTAGTAAGTGAAGAAGCACAAATACAGAGTACTTTGATGTAGTGTTAAAAAAAGCTATATCCATTGGAAGTGCATGCTGAATGCACATGGGGGTATATAGACGGTTAAAAAACTTAGACTACTGAGCTAATAAGGATAGAGTTGGCTAATTAGCAGGAAGTTCGATTGGTAGTTCTTGTACAGTTGTACGTCAAACTCGTATTTCTAATGCTTAGTGCGAGCTACCTTAGGCTTATGTTGTGTACGGGCTCTAGGCCTTTACAGAATGTCGAAAGTGATCATGAAAGTCAAGAATATCACCTTCTGGCAGCACCTGAGAACTACTTTGGTCCTCTGCTTTCCTACGTTCTATACTTCTAGGTGTAAATCGATTAATTGAAGCATCACCAATGGGTGCGATTCACAAATACAGATACTTCTTGGAAAGGGGAGGGGGGATGGGGTATTGATATATTTTTTGTTTCAACAAGGCATAACATTTTCGTAAAGTCTTTGTTATGTCAGTTGCTAAAGCTTATTCTGATCTGAGAAAACTTTTCTTTTTATTAAATTAAATCAGACATAGAGTGAGGCTTAGTATCTGTTAAGAACAATTTGAAAAATACAAAATGCCACAATAAGGGAATATAGTTTCTACTTTGAAGGTTAAAATGTGGTAAGTAGAATATTTTTGATTCATTTTGACTTCCTTTTGGAGTAGGATGAATGTGTTTAGACTTGAAGAGTACCAATATCATTAAAAAGCCTTTTGTACCTGCTAGATGTTGAGTAGAGACAACTTATGCCAAGTTCTTAGTTCTTTGTTTGGTTAGATTTGTCTCTATGTTTTGGTTTACATGTTACTTTGTTATGCAGGACAACTGATTGTTGCATCTTTGCTCAACCGGAACATCAAATCACGCATTATTGTTCGAGATTGTGAGAAAGCAACTACTCTATTTGGTGAACAAGATGAGGAAAAACTACAGGTTTGGTTGGATTTCTGTCCAGCTTATGCATCAAACCTCTTATCCATGACCATTCTGTTTGTTTTCACGAGTTTACACTATTTCCTCGGGATGTTAGATTTTATTTTCAAGTGAATTTCAAAACTTGACAGGTATTGAAAGGGGACACTAGAAATCCAGATGATCTTGATCCATCTATGTTCGAGGTTTGTGAGCTCTCCTTTTTTTTCTGGCAATGTTTTGGAGTAGATAATACATTTTATGATTTTCTGGAAATGATCATTCATGATGCATCTGAGTGTATAATTGACATCATATTTGATTTATAGGATGTCACACATGTGATTTGCTGCACAGGAACAACAGCCTTCCCATCAAAGCGGTGGGAAAGTGATAATACACCAGAAAGAGTAGGTCTGGATCATACTCAGTTAACTTATTCTTTTTTTACCTGTGTTTGTAGTTACTTACATGGATTGCTTAGTACAGTTATATACTATAGATCCTAGTTGCACAAAGCGGGTGTGGGAACGGGGGCGGGGGAGTGTAAGAACCTGGAAGAATTTAAGGTTGGGAGCGGCTTGAATAAATAAATGCCTTAAAGAGTAGTACCATTTCTTGAATATAGTTTGGGAGGGAGGGTAGGAGGGCAACAACAAACAAGGAGGCTTTAAGGACTTGAAGGAAGAGAGAAACAAGGAATTGAGTCGAAAAGGGCTTGATTTTTAGGTACTCTTTCACTTGTTCCATGCATCTTTGTTTAGCTGATGGGATCGAGTTCCCATATGAGCTTGGGGCGAGATCTCATGGAACTCCTAACTTGGGATCGCAAAAGCGAGTTTCCGAGAGAGAAGCTTCACCATATGAGGAGTTTCCTGCAACTAAGCTATAGATTGCATTTTAGAGCATTCACTTGTTGTAAACATAATGCCAAAGGTGAGGTTTACCTCTTCTTGATACTTGTCTATTACTATCTTCATCTCAAACTTAAGAAAGAAAGTACTTCGAGAAGAAAAATCATGTTAAAGATACAGAGAGAGAGAGAGATTTGTCTGCATATATGCAGACCCGGTCTTTCACGGTGATTTAGCATGGTATCAAACCTCCGGTTTTGCGAGGTCTTGGATTCAAGTGTCCTACTTGCATTGGTTCCCATTATGTCTGTGCCACGCCATATTCTGCATTTTGTTATGCTCGCCTCTTGGCATGAACTTTTGGTTTGTTTCTCTGCATGTGATCAGGGCCTTGCAAGCAGGGGCCTATTATAGCATGTTGTTCATTGCCCACTCTATAATAACTGAAGGTTTTAGAGCATGTGGCACCTTAGCAGTTAATTCTCCTAAATATTTACATGGGTGCTTTAGTGCTTCTACTGCTGTTAACTATATATATACTTGTCTTTGAAGATTGGGAAGGAGTGAGAAATCTTGTGACAGCACTGCCTCCATCAATAAAAAGAGTTATCCTTGTATCATCTGTAGGAGTAACCAAGTCTAATGAACTGCCCTGGAGGTATGGCTACCACTCGTTTTATTTATTTATTTATTTTTACCTATTAGAACCTAGGTTGCATACATAGGAAAAGAGAAACGCACCCGAAGCCTATGGAATCTAACCAACCACATCAGAATGACAAAAAATTGGAGTCCAAAGAAATCCCATAAAAGTAATTCCAGGACTGAGATCCTTGAAAAAAACCTGCTTCACATCTTCAAACCGACGGTTATTTCCACCTATAATTACCACCAGTTAGACTGAAGAGAATGAACGCTGCACTTTACACGTCTTTCCAACATCTCACTGGGTTCCAGTTGCCCACCACTGCTTGATGAATTCATCTTAAGCACAAGCAAAGGGCTTCCAATAGCCCGCACTATGGAGGGTTCATCCTAGAGACCCTACAGGTATTGGTTCCCCAGAGTAGGTTCCGGACCATTTGTCCATAAGCACCCAATTTTATAGACTCAGTTATCGACTCCAGGTAGCCTCTTAGAATGGTAAACGTGCCTCCTTCCACCTGATCATGTGATACTTGAATACATATTTCCTATCCACAAAAATCTTGTATGAATGATGCTAGAAGAATAAGTATTAACATGAAATAGAAAAGAAGCTAGAGAGGATGCTTTGTGAGTTCAAGTCTCCATCCCTTAGACACATGTTGCCTCTTCAAGTACACTGATATCCCATTAAGCTTTCAAAACCTCAGGACCCAAAGTAGCGTTCGACTTGAAACCTACACCGAAAGGAGATCCATGTATAGGAAACGACCCCGGCATTGCAGCAAGGCCCCTGGATCATACACTTCCCGAATGCTAAACAACTTACAAATCGGTATATTAGTCTTCAAACCTGATTGCCTGAAAAGAAGCAGCTTTCACCTCAGATATCCAAGTGTTTCTCCTAGGCGCACCGAAGATAATAGTGTTGTCTGCAAACAGGTGATGAGAAAATGGGATGCTCTAGGTGCCAACCCTATCAGTATGAACACCAGAGGCGTCTACTTTTCTTTTTGTAATAAGTAATTTTCTATCAACAAATGTGCCAAAAAGAGGCACAATCCCAAAACAAAAGTACAAGCTCAAATGAATATAGACTCTAGAAAGCTGTTCCAAAAACTTAAAATAGGCTTCATCAGGGTTGGACCCCTTAGGCCAACAACAGAGAGACTTGAGTCAATCTACTATCTCCTTACTCTTGGATGCTTGTCTATTGCTTTCTGACTAAAGGCACCAAAAGATGCCTAGGGGAGTTATACCCCAAAAATTTGGCCTCATCCTTTATTGTTTATAGAGGGACCAACATCTGATCATATTCGTCAGCGGTCTAAGGAATCATTTATTGAATAGTACAAAGAGACTGAACATCAAGTCCCAAAGAGATCTAGCACGGGGAAATGCAAGAGCACATGGTCCACCGACTTGTCGGGACCTCTTAAAAAAAAAACCCTTAGCTATTTTCCTTGTTATCCTGTTCAAAGCCCTTGTAGAATTGATATTCTGAATAAAGCTCACAGAATCCCGTCCACAATAAGCTACAAAGGGAACATTTCTCAAGAATTTGTAGCCGACGGACTTGAAGTCGGCCATTGAAACTTCCAAACCAAAATTTAGTTTTGGTTCCTTTTCACTTATTAGTTCTGGGCTTCTAGAGGGCATGTGTCATTTATTGACCAGCAAAGACTAGTTCGTATAGTAGATTGGCCTATATATTGTGTTATAAATTCAGATACTACGAGATTTGATCATGGAAATCTTCAAGGACTGCATAACATGAAACATAATAACTCATACTTTGTAAGTTCTGAATTGTGGTTCAAGGAATCTGAAATTGCTGTATCTGAGCTCATGAGCCCTTACTTACTAGGGAGTTTCATTAAGCGTTTCCGGCAATAATTTTCCTTAAATAATTACTAGAAGGCTAGAAGTGCAGTGCATTTACCATAAGTGTTTTGCTTCTCTCTATCTTCAGGATTTCAGGCATGCAATTATCTGCTCATTAGCTGATTTTCCCAGACTACTTTGTTTGTGATGCTTATTTATTAGGACAATCAACTTTGAAGTCTAGTGCCTAATGAAAAAAGCATTTTGGGTGTTTTAACATGAACGGAGAGGTGCACTCGACAACTAGGTGTTTTTCCTACAAGTATAGTGGATATAGTTATCACTTACCAAGCATAAATTTGAGCTCTATTACTGTTAAAAAAGACATCAACATTTTTTTCTTTTGTTGGTGAAAGCTATAATTAAAACCTTGCTTATGATGTTTCTTATGTCAACTAAAAAGATTGTTCTGCCACTTTTTCTGCTCTTATGATTCCCTCAACTTATAGCATCATGAACCTTTTCGGTGTTCTCAAATATAAGAAGATGGGAGAGGATTTCGTTCGTAATTCTGGTCTTCCATTTACCATTATCAGGTCTGCGAACACCTAATTCAGTTTCTTTTACTTCACAGTTATGGAATTTCTTTTGAACTATGAACTAACTCTCTGAGAAGCTTCGGTACTTCAAGAAAGGTATTATAGTTTTTGTTCAATACTTAAGCTACATTCATTGGCATACTAGACCTGGGAGGTTGACCGATGGACCATACACATCATATGATCTGAATACTTTGCTCAAAGCTACAGCTGGAGAACGACGGGCAGTTGTTATTGGTCAAGGTATGGAATCATCTGCCTTTCTGGATGGGATGAGCTCAAACATGTCCTTGTTTTCTTGTCAACTATTTGTAGATCTTTATAGCTGTTAAATTGATTGTGGTATGTTCTGCCTGCACCAAACTGTAACATAGCAACATCTAATAATAAAGCTGCAGAGGTAGTAGCAAATTTGTAAGATGACACGCGAACTTGGCTTGAAGAACTGAATGAAGGCAGTCATGGTTCTTTCGCTACCAGCAAAGCAAAACTCTTGATTCCAGATGGCCCTAACAAGGGACATGATGGTCTCTATACACACATCATGCTCAACCTGCACATTCAGTTTTATGCACCTCCAAAACTATCAATTTTCAAAAATTTCTCCACCTCTTTCTGAACCCATCTTATGAAACAATGCACGTCCACCTCGTCAACCTGAAAAGGTCCTCCGTCCACCTTCATTTTAAGGCTGTTGGTTGCTAGCATGTCTTCTTCCTACCGTTCGAGGTCCGTCTTATCCTTCTTGTGACCTCCATCAGCTCTACAAAAATAGACTTTCCTGAAGTCCCTATTCAATAACCTATTCAACTGCAGAAACGGGATAACGTGTCTGCTGTTTATGAAGTTAATGACATTAGGACACACCCCTTCTTCATGTCTTCTGCCTTTAGTGTCATATAGTGGTAGGACTTGTTCTAAAAATGTGGGTTTAAAATGGAGGCGAACTGATCAACGAGAAAGGGGTGACCCCCTAACCTAAATCCTTAGAAAGAGGTCTGCAATAGGAACAAAAAACTGAAAGCAAAAAGCTATAACCAGTCCAATCCACAGCAAATAATGCTTTAGCCGTTCAGTGATTGGCTGCTCAGTTTAGTGATGTTAGATGTCTGGAAGGAGTCCATTATTCGAAGAGCAGGATTAAAGAAAGAAAGAGCTCGAATATTCTTATCTAGCTTTAAGTTAGTTATGGTCAGTTAAAGCTCTCAACCAGAACCTCACAAACTTGGTTAAGCGGGTTAGGTAGGGATATTAGGAACTGGCTTTGAACCATTGCTGGGCTCTGAGGATGCGGTAATATCCTTGGGCAAGTGTATGAAATCTGGAGCTTGAATTATATGAAGATTAGGGGGTGGTGATGCTTATCAGAGTTTGAAAGATTAAATGGGTTGATTGTCAGTCCTGAAACTGAAAGCTGGCACACAGAAGTGCATCAACATGTATCTAACCTTTATGTGGCTGCAGTAAGAATTTTTTTAGGAAGAATTTACAGCGTTATGACTTCTCCTCATAAAGTTTGATGCCTGATGCATGTCACTGAAAGTAAAAGTGGCAATCGCTAGAAAGTTATATCTTCCCTTCTTAAGCATTGCCTCGTCATGTGCTTAATTTTTATGGTTTTACTTTTTCATGATTTGACATGTGTGATCTACTTTGCTGATCTTACAAATGATACACAGGAGATAAACTCATTGGAGAGGTTAGCAGGATTGTAGTTGCTGAAGCCTGCATACAGGCATTGGACATAGATTTTACTGAAGGTCAACTATATGAGATCAATTCAGTTCTGGTAAGTATTTTCAGATGATATATGCAGTGAGAATCTGGTTATCAGCATTAAATTAAAGTATCTAGTTGGAGCAGTGGGGTTTACCTCATGGTGGAACGTTGGTGGCCCAAGGGGCTTCTCTTGTCACCAATGCGGGATAATGCACTTACTCCCTCAGATATAAATTAAGGTCTTCAACCTCTACAACTCGGAGGAAGAGGGGAGGGGGAGGGGGTGGAGACGAGGATCTGTCTACAACTACGCCACATGGGAGGTCAACCGTCTTGCCAATGGAATGAAGTGGACCATCCCATCCAGCACAACAGAGATGATGTTCTGTTGCTGTTTGGGCAGCACAAGGATGAAATCCATCAAGTTCTAGTTACAGCATGTGGGGAATAGAAGTAAAACAATAAATGTTGACTTTAAGCTTTTACTACCTGGCAATTGCAAAACTGAGACAGTATCCTAGCATCATCTACCTCCAGGTTTGGTAAGGGCGAGATTTGATTGACGTATACACCTAAGAGAGGTTTGTTATTCGGTAAGTGTGTTGAGGATTATTTCCTGGAGCTGGATTCCTGCTTTCCCTATAGGAAGTTTAGGGGTCAAATTCACCACCAAAGGGGTAAATGTCGACAAGAATGTGTGCAAATGCTTGACATGCTAAAAGGTGGAGCTAATAGTGACAAAGTGAACTTTTTAGTAACAATTACTTCCCTTTAGTGGCGAGCTTCGCCTTCATTTTGCATGGGTGGAGAGGATCCAAATGTGCTTACATGTGCTAATATTGGAAGTCATTTTTTTCCCTAACTGAAGGAAGACTTGCCAGATTCGACTATGGCGTCAGTAGAATTTATTGGTGTGATTTTCTGGGAGTTTTGGTGTGTCGATATTTTGTTGGTTCCTTGCCATGGCTAGGTAGCATGTTTCTTGGTAGAGGGATTTCTTCCAGACCAGGCTCCCTCGCAGGGCCTTCAGTGTTGCTTTATAGACACCCAAGTTGCATATCTCCTTCCCTCTTCTACTGGGCTTTTTAATGTTATTATCAATGGTAAAGGACGACTGGTGTTGCCTGTGCAGCAGCTTTCCATCTTCGCAGTATCTGCTCATTTTCTATTAGTCAAACCTGTTGTACAAAATATTTCTACGTGTTATATCGGGCCTTTTGTCCTGTTTATTAGGTTTGGTTTATATCCATCTAGGGTCAATTTCAAGGGGTTTCCTGCTTCTGCATCATTAGATTATCCTCCTCCTCCACTTACTAGATTAATTTAAAATGTGCAGGGGGAAGGACCGGGATGTGATCCCCAGAAGTGGCGGGAGTTATTTAAAGCTGCTCAGCAGTCTTAATAGCCACCGATCTTGGTAGCTTTGCTACTTATCCATGCCGTTCATCAATTGTAAATTGCAAGATACACACAAAAACGTGTAAATGAAGATAAGTGATGTAAATAGTAATGTTGTTTGCCTGATGTCTTGAACACCCGCATTCTCCCTCTCCTGCTGCATTCATTCAGTGTAACCTGCCTTGTTCTATGATAAAATGAGGAAAATATGCTTTACTCTGTGTGTGGTTTGAAGGTTTAATTGTACGTTAAGCATTCTTCAACTATACTACCAGAAGTAAGGCACAATTTTCCTGATTTTTTTTTATTGCTTTTCTTTTTTCCCAGTTACTATTGGGGTGAACTGCAGGGTTAAGATTTGGACCTCAGCATCTTCAAACTCTGTGCTTAGTACGATACGATAGTACATATTGTGATCAACACTTTATCTGTATAAAGGAAAATGAATAAAAATATTAAAAAAGGGGGAAAATGGAGGCATTGTTCTAGACTTTGTGGAGCTAGAGTTCTGCTTTATATTGGTTTCGTAATTGTATGCCGTGGTAAAAATCTTAGTCTTGAATAACGGGGAGAAATTTCATGGAGAATTGCTATCTCTTTTCTTGTGTGCTTTTCAGCCGTGCTATTGCTGTAGTATGGATTCTGATGTGGCTGGAGACTCACTTGGAATATTACGAGGGAAGGCTTGGAAGTGTTATGAAAAATTAGGTGTCTTTGACTTCTCATAAGATATTAAGCTTCTTTCTTTGAAAGACTGAAACTTTTTATTCCATAAAATAATCTTTTTGGATTATAATATTAAGCTTCTTTCTCTAAATATTGAGTTTTAAAGATGTGTAAAGATAAAGGTATTTTTGACTTTCTTTTATAAAATATCTTCTTTGAATTTTATATTTTGTTAAAATTAAGGGTGCTTTTTACCTTTTAGTTAAAAGTTCCATAAAAAACTATATAGGTATATATATATATTAACAAGTTTCAACTTTTTTCATAAAGAGATTTTTTATAGACAATTTCTTTATTACAAACAAGCGAGTTACACATTTTTTAAAGACAAACATATTGCTTTGAATCAAGTTACCTTGAGCTTGTGATTATATATGAGTTTTATTTGCGTCTTATTAGCACATATCTTCAAGAATTTCTTTTAATAGTAAAATACTTAATAAGTTGGACTTGACAAATTAATATAAAGTTTGCAAGCGTAGTAACTTATTCAATTGCATAAACTTAAAGACATAATAGCACACATCCACCTTCATAACTACAAATATTTAAAACACGTAATTCACAAGTTTATATCCATATGAGCGACGCTTATGTAATCATAGACACCATGTAATTACGAATTCTTTTTTCACTCATTTATATAATTGAAACTTTCAGAAAGTCGGGTTAATTTGGCAATCAATTATAACGTTGTCCACTAAAATTAAATATTTTATTGCTGAAAATCTTAAAGTTCACTAATGTATCTTTTACAGATTAAGTAATATGAATTCAACCAAAATAGATGTGAATCATGCTCAGTGCTATTTCAGACGCAGAGCACCAAAGGCACAAAGAGCCACTGAAGCCTAGGCGCAAGATGCAGGCTCGCGCCTTTCAGAATGAGGTGGAAAATTATAACCATAAATTTACTGATATTCTTTTTCCTTTTCCTTTCTACAGAACAAATCTTTGCATTGCTTAAAATTAGGACTAAAACTCCTAATAATTGAAATCATCACATATTAAAAATGTTTGTTATGAAATTTTAGTTTTACCTTTATTAATACCCCAATTGAAACTAAATACCTTCAAAAACTGAAATCACCATAAAACCAAAATTTCTTCTTGCTATTTCTTTTTCTCCGCTGCTTGACAGTATCACTGGTGAATATAATGATAGCAATAAATTCTCCTCTCTTTAGCAGCAAACAATCATAGGTGAATATCACCCAAACCATCATATTAGTTCTTTTCTGTTATAATTATACCTTTCACCAAGATGGCAATAAGCTATTTCATAACAATAGCAATAGAAAGGAACAAGATAAAGATAGGTTCAGCTCAAGGCATTAGATGAACATAAAAATGGATATGGAATCAAGGAATTAATAAGATAGAGATGGTGTCGATAGGTACAGTACTCAGAACTGCTACTGAACTATATCTCAGAATATCTACTGGACTAAACCGACTGTCCATGGAGGAATAAATGTTCTTTTAAGGGTTTTGTGCGTGCGATCGTGTGTATGCGTGAGAGAGAGAGAGAGAGAGTACTGGTGCGCGGTCAAGCAGTCGACAGTAGCTACAGCTGAGTGGTGCAACAATGGCGTTAACTAGAGTAGCGACGACAGGGATAGGAGGAGGAGCAGCAGTGATGAGAATAGTGGCAAGGGGTGCACGACAGGGCAGTGAGAGTATGAGATGGATTTAGGTTCTAGGTCTTGAAGGAAATAAAAAAAAAAGGTTAGCTACATGAGACCCGAACGACATCAATCAACGGCTTAACTTCTTCAGCCTTTATTGGCGGCTCTGCCATAGATGTGATCCTTGCGCCTGGGCTTTTGGGCGGGCATGGCATGCCTCATTGAAGGCGCTATGCCTATTGCTAGGCAAGCATCACCACCTACACTCGGCTGCGCCTTGCATCTAGGTGGGAATCACAGCCTGCGCTGCGCTACGCGCACCAGAGATTACACTCATCAAGTCTCACCCTATATAAGTCTCTGCTCACCTTTAAAAAGTTAGTGTCAAAACTTAGGCCCCGTTTGACAAAAATTTTTTCTCTCTTTTTTTTTTTCAGTTTTAAAAACTGAAAAAAAAGAGCGTTTGGTAACCATTTTTTTTTCAATTTAAAAAATCAGTTTTTAAACTGCAGAGTAAAAAAAAAAACTCCAAAAACTGGTTTTTTTTTTCACTTTTGGTTTTTTTTTTGACCACCACCACCCTCCCACCGCCGGCAGCCACCTCAGGCGACCACCGCCGGAGACTGCCGGCCGCCGGCGACCACCGGCAGCCACCTCCGGCCGCCGGCAGCCACCGCCGGAGACTGCCGGCAGCCACCTCCGGCCGCCGGCGACCACCGCCGGAGACTGCCGGCAGCCACCTCCGGCCGCCGGCGACCACCGCCGGAGACTGCCGGCAGCCACCTCCGGCCGCCGGCGACCACCGCCGGAGACTGCCGGCAGCCACCTCCGGCCGCCGGCGACCACCGCCGGAGACTGCCGGCAGCTACCTCCGGCCGCCGGCCACCACCGCCGGTGACTGCCGGCAGCCACCTCCGGCCGTCGGCCACCACCACCACCACCGTCGACCACCGCTACGCCCCACCACCGCCACCGCAAACCACCAAAAAAAAAAGTCAAAATAAAAAGGGTTACCAAACACCAAAAAAAAAACCTCAAAAAAAAAGGGGTTATCAAACACCCACTTGTTTTTATAAAAAAAAAAATTAAGCTGCTCTTTAAAAAACTGAAAACTGAAAACAAAAAAAAAATTTTGTCAAACGAAGCCTTAGGCTCTATTTGACACTTTTTTTTTTTCAGTTTTGAAAACTGAAAAAAATAAGCGCGTTTGGTAATTTTTTTTTTCTCCTTCAATTTAAAAAACAAAATTTTACATCAAGGATGTTTTTTAAAACTCTGAAAACTGGGTTTTTTTTTTTCGATATTGGTTTTTTTTAGACCACCACCACCCTCTCACCGCCGATCGCTGGTGACCACCAGTGGCAGCCACCAGCCATCGTCGGCCACCACCACCGTCGGCCACCACCTCGCCCTACCACCTCCACAAAAAAAACTGGGTTATCAAACACTAAAAAAAAAAAAAAGCCATGGGTTATCAAACACCCACTTGTTTTTGTAAGAAAAATAAAATTAAACTGTTCTTTAATTTATTTTTTTTGGAAACTGAAAGCCAAAAAAATAGTTTTGTCAAACAGAGTCTTAATCTTACAACTTAACTTGATCAATATTGATAGAAAGAACATTTTAATTTCTGCTACTCTATAGAGAACAGTTCTTATGTTTAGGTAATATTATGTTTTTTTTTTTTTATCTTTTATTCAAAATAGATTGGCTACTGCATCTACTAACTTGAATTTAATGACATAGGACAATATTGACTTTTTAGATAATTGGACGTAGTATTATCATACAAATGATATATGCTAAAAATAAGAACCTTGTGGCAAATATTTTTGAATTACATGTACAAGAAAATTGATAGCCTAATATGTATTACTAAGATTAACATGATCATGCTGGGTTCAAACAAAAAGAAACTTTACGATGTATTATCAAGAAAGTTTTACAATACACTATAAACTGTTTCATAAAAATGAGGAAAAAGAAAGTAATATACCAAAAGGAAAATAAAATGGAGAGGCTATTTTGCCCCTCAACAACCATTACTGCAAGAAATAATCATCATTTTACACAAAGAAACAAGACTGATAATGGATGATACTGAAATTTTTAATGGATGATATTTTGAACTTTAATGGATATGCTTGCTGAAAAAAAAAGAACAAAATTTTAAAAGTGAATGGTAGAAAATTAGAAAAGATTCTTCAGAGTTACCACTACTATATTTGTTGATTAAGCAATTAGTTCTTTATGTACCTTCTAGGTCTTGAGTTCATTTAATTCTTAATTGTAAATGTCTAACACTTAAGCTCCTAAGTCATTCTCTTATACAAAATTTGTTATGAATATATTAATCCTAACTTCTTCCCATTAGACACTTTAATTTTTGCGTTCCTTTTTGGGTTACAAATTTTTTTAACTTTTTTAGGTATCACTAATTATTTTTTTAGGTCCTAACTTTATCTCACGCTTCCTAGACTTATATACATCCTATAAAATCATATTTCAAGAGATTAGACAATTTCAATATATATACTTCACATTACATTTTACGTGCGTCAAATTGTCTCTAGAATACTTTTTTTTTATCTTTATTATTGCAATGCCAAACTTGCAATGTTTGGAAAGGATTAAATATTTGGGTAAGAAGATCCAAACCAATTACAATTTTCGTGTACCTTCGTTAATAAAACGTAATATGAAATAATCAAGGTCTTTTTTAGTGACAACTTGATGTGACAGAAGATATGTTGACATATACTGTTAATTGGCATTAGCAATTTGCATTTTAAAGTAAGAACATTTTTTTTTTAGCAATGACCTTTTGGTGCTTCAAGTCTTTTGATTTGGAATTCGCAATTGATTTACTTATTATAATTTAACTGAGCAGCGATTGATTTATTATGGCTCCATTCAAGATGGTAGACGAATAGTTGAACTGCAATAGGAATTAATTATGCATGAGAAAATATAGTTTTGATGGTGAAATGATCCTTCGTATTTTGTGGAAGTCATCACAAAATTGTTGAACTAGTCGTCAGATACATAATGTTTGGCATCTGCCTTCGGTAAACTGGTTTACTTGGTCTCGAACGGAGAAAGCAAAGCTGCCGGCCGAGAAGTAAGATAAGCTCGGTTTCATCGCCAGCCAAAGCGTAAAGTGGAAAAGACAAAGGGAATTCTTAGTCTCATTCCAGGTTAAGAGAGGGAGGCAGAGAGAGAAGGGAAGCCGACGGACGGTTCGAGGTCAACTGGGCAATCAAATATTCGGTAAGCGTGAAATACGGCAAACAATAGCTTGTTCCTACATGCACAGATACCTGTATGTGTTTAGTGAGGAGTGCTTCCTGAGGTGTCTATCTTGTGTTTCACTCCTGCTAAATATTTTCTCCAGAAGAAGGCGTCAACAACCTGAGAAACTTGGCAACACACAGCCAGTAGCCGAAGAGGAAACAATGGATTACCATGGATCTTCCATTTCGGATTTACCATCGAACATCGTTGTGGACATTCTCTCCAGACTTCCCACGAAGACCATCATCCGTTGCAGGTGCGTATGCTGGACTTTTCGCAACATTATATCGGACAAATATTTTGCAAATCTGCACCTCTTAAGATCACCCGGATGCCTTGTGATTCACTTCTTTGATGTGGATGGGTATACATTCGCATATACGGTGAATGAGCTTAAGGACAAGCCATATCCCAATTCTCTTCACGGTAACCATTAATGAAGTTCGACCTCAAAGAAAAATTCCCAAATGCTAAGTTGCACTTGGTGTATTCCGCTAATGGCTTCCTTTGCTTAAGGGAGTCAGACACGCATGTTGTTTGTATAAGCAATCCTGTCATGCGAGAATACGTTATCCTTCCACGGCCGGAGCACACTCATCGGAAAATTTGCAATGTTCACTATGCATTTGGCTACTGTCCCGTGACTGGTCAGTACAAGGTGGTTTGCTTTTCTAGAATAGAAACTCATGATCCAGCCACTAGGTCATCCTCATATAAGTTGGAGGTGGAGGTTTACACCCTTGGTACTCGTACATGGAGAAACACTGGACATTTCACGCACCGCCTACGTGGTAGGAGTGACGTTCCGGTGAACGGTAAGATTTATTGGTTGGTTAATGCTGAAGAGCTCTACGAATGTCCAGATTCTATATGGTCTTTTGACTTCGAAACCGAGTTGACGGAACATGTCTCCCTGCCGCCTAAGTTCAGTATTGAAGATGTTTCCTCATATATCTCGATATCGTTGGGTGTCCTACGAAGTTGTTTGTGCGTATGCGACAATTCCTCCTATTCGGATCTAGCCATCTGGGTATTGAACGAAGGCGGTGTTTGGACAAGAGAAGTATTCATTCGCAAAACAAGTTTGCGTAATTGGCCGTTTGATGACGTAGTTAGACCTCTGGCAGTGCTTGAAGATGGAGATATACTGATGTTTTGTGCATGGAAGAATTTATTTTCTTACAACTTCAACAAAATATCCTCGAATCATTTCAACACATCTGGCCGGTATTTTGATGTCCGGGCTCATGTCACAAGCTTTTTTTCCCTGCGGGAGTTTGAGGGGGAGAATGTTGAAATTTTTTGAATGTCAAGTAGACGAATGCAGTTGGTTTTAATTCCTCAAGTGATGCCATTGTGATTTGAGAATGTTGATTTGCAAACATTGTTGCTTCGTCTGATGATTAACCAGATTTTTGTGAACTCATCTACAAAGTAATGTCTACTATTGGGTTCTAGCCAAAAAAAAAAAAACTGCAATATTCCTTTGTTCTTGCATTGGACGGAAGTAATAACAGACTGAGAGTAGTATTTCTGGAGAACAAGACTTGCTTGCTGCTATATTGGTTTGAGAAAGCTGAAAAAATAACAAAAAATCAAACGTTCGGTCCAGCAACATCAACACACACGCACTCATTTCCAAAGAAACTTGAAGCGATGGAGTTGGCTTCTTAGGCTCAAACAGTAACTTTCGATGACAAAGAACAAAGAAATTCGTAGGATTGAATGGCCTCACAGCAACTATGAATGTTGAGACTCGAGAGTCTCAATATACAGCTCTAACTGGCCACTACACGAGGCTAAGAAGTTCGTAAAAAGGAGCGGAGCCTGATCTGAGCAGTCATGGATGCATGAAGAATAACCAGCTGCAGTCTGTATGTTAACATGCATTGCTTCGACCTCTTTAATTTCCGCCTTCCCCTTTGATTCAGAAGTTATAAATCATTCTCGAACAGTGGCACGAAGAGGGAGGTGCAATGGGCGGGAGCTGTGAAACGGAAGCTTAGGCATGTCGAAGAGTCTTAAGGTTAGGAGCTGCGGGAAGTTAAAAATGCAAATCATACACATCTTGTGTTCAAGTTAAATAGAATCTTGTTTCTGTATATGCATAGAATGCAAGAAATATAAAAACTACTTAGCCAATAATTTTAATAAACTTTTGGCGTGAAGAATTAAAGATTATCAACTTTAACCACATTTGTTAAAATTAAACTTTATCAAATAATTTCTCATTCTTTCGAATCATTAAAGTTTATTTACTTGTGCAACGGTGCCTTCACGGGCCAATGGGAGGTCCGATTTTATTAACTATAAAAACAGGTATTGTGGCTAACGTCAAAAGCGTCGACATGATTCTTTTTTCCAGTTTTTAGTTGTTGATTTTAAAGATCTTACTCAGCTTGACCGGTTAACGGTCAAATGTACAAGATTGTACTTGATATTTAAAAATTTTGGAAAAAATTTTGGTTGCTACTTGATTGAAAGAATCTTCCTCCTATCCCTATATAGCGACAATCAATTATGGATAAATTTTTTTAGTGGCATATATTTAGTGACACTAAAAAAATTGTACGACTAAGAATTGAGGCTAAAAGTGTTAGAAGAAAAGTTACTAAAAATATTTAGTAACTTTTAATTGTCACTATATACGGGATTGGAGGTAGATTCTTACGACTCGTGTCGAAGCCAAAGTTTGTTCAAAATTTAGGCAATTGGCGGGAGCTGTGATACGAAAGCTTAGGCATGTTGAAGAGTCTAAGGTTCGGACCTACGGGAAGTTAACAATGCAAGTCTAAGGTTCCCATATATATATATATATATATATATATATATATATATATATATATATATATATATATATATATATATATATATATATATATATATATATATATATATATATATATATATATATATATATATATATATATACGAGCTGCAATGCACACGCGATGCCTGTGCGAGTATGACATTTAATTTTATGAAAAATAATATTAAAAAAAATTATTAACATTACGGTATCAAAGAGAGTCCATTTGAAGTGAAAAAAAAATAGTTTAAGCACCATAGAGAGTCTAATTGGATTGAAAATTTAGTTCGAGTCAATCTAAATAGACTCTCTTTGGTCTCGTACTGTTAAATAATTTTTCCTAAAAGTAATTTTTTACAAAATTATCATCACACTCGCACACGCTTTGCATGTTTACGGGAGCTCGTTTACTATTTAAGCATATATATGAATGTTGAAGATTGAATTTTCATGGATAAAGAAAAAACTATATAAAATGGTGGACATTGAATTTAATAGAATGGCTAAAGATTCAAATAACATTTCAGAGTTTGATTATTACAACCAAGAATGCCATTGTATAACCAACGATGCATGTTGTACAACCAACAATGAACAGTGTACAAACAATAATGCTGGAACAAACAGGGCTGCTCATTTCTCACGTCACCATCCACCACCGCCGGCGACATCCACCGGCCACCCCGACGACAGCACCCTTTGGCGACACTGCCGGCAACAACCTCCGGCGACCACGCCAGCATCATCCACTGCCCCTGCCACCGCTATCCCGATCACCGCGACCCACCACGCCGGCCTCCACCTCCCCACGAAAACCACCCACCCACGACACCGCTGTCAGCAGCATCCAGGGACACTGCGTCAACAACCTCCGGCGACCCGCGCGCCACCCGCCGGCATCACCCACTGCCCCTGGTACCGCTCTCCCCATTACCACGACGGCAGGACCCACCACGTTGGCCTCCATCTTCCCACGAAAACCACCCACCCGCGACCAACAACGCCGCGACACCCTCCGACGACCATGCCGACAACACCCAACTTTCCCTGCCACCGGAGCCACCGTTATCCCCACGACCATGCCGACAACACCCAACAGCCACTGATCCCGGTTCCCAAGGGCCACACAACACACCCACACATCAGCAGGTAAGGGCACCCACATCCACCAACTAACTGCCCATGACCCGGTCAACATCCCATCGGATCGCCACCACTACCCGTAGCCCATCCACGCCGGCACGACGACAACTCATCAATCGGCCCATCCATGGCCGTCGTGCCCCCCATCAGACGCCCAACCGCCACCAATCAATCGCAATCACACAACCATGGGGACGGGGAAGCGGAAATGCAGAGATGGGGAAGGGAAAATGTAAAGAACAAAACAGAAAATGAGAAATGCATGAAAAAAATATGCATAACATTACCGTTCCTCATAAAAAAAATACCAAAAGGGTAAGACACCAAAAAATGTCTTCTCATTATAAGTAGTATAGATAAATGACAAATTCCTAATCATCATTAAACTCCACTAATTTTAAAATTTTAAAATTTTAAAATAAAAAAACTTCCAAATGTCATTACACAACTAACAAATACACCCCCTCCCCCCAAGCAGGCACACAAAAACACACCCACCACACACACATCGCCGGTAACTACTATCCTTCACCATCACAACAACCCAGTAGGCCTAAGGCCACCAACGCTATTATATATTATGGTGTTCTTTGATTCGGCTACTATATATCTATCGATCTCTAAATGATAACTTTAAATTAGATTTTTTTTTAAATTATAAACTATATAAATCGGAAAGAACAAACAATATCCATAAATTTCATTCCAAATTTTCATTTCAAATAAGAAATTGAAGATTTTAAATATTACAATTTGTAATACAAATTGTACAACTCATACGTATTGAAGCTGCTCCCATTTGGATTGCCACGCACTGGCCGCCACCTGGACCACCAAAGCCAACACCTTCCCCTGCCAAACTACCCACCACCGCGGCTACCATTGCCGGCCATCGCCAGTCATTGCCTGCCACAAAGACAACTGATCAAACCACCATGACCCACCACAAACCAATGGGCACCGACCACCCAGGCCAAAAACTCCATTTCATTATCGGCGACGACCAAACTCTTTGGCTATTGTAAGTAGCCATCAACCGCCCGTTGCCGCAAACTCACCATACCCGGCCACCAAAGACTTCCAATGACCACCAAACACTCATCGTCGCAACCACCATACCCGACCACCACTAACGCCCACCGATCTTGAAATATGACAGATAGTTCCTTCGATTGGTTGGTCAACACCAACGCCGGCCGATCTTCGACCCACTGCCGGCCATCAATGCCAACCGATCTTCAATCCACGGACAACCAACGGGTAGCACACTGCCAACAGCCACCCACTATTCGTCGTCGCAACCGACCATACCCGGCAACCAATACCACACCACCATCGCCGGTCGATCCGGGCCATATCACTGTCGCCGGCGCCGCCCGATCTTGAAAATTAAGCCACATCACTGTCGCTGGCAACGAATCCCGCACCACTAATGCTGGCCAATCTCGGAGATTAGGCGACATCACTGCCGCCGACAACCCCACCAACGCCTGCCGATCAAAAATCAGGCCACATCACTGCCACCAAGAGACACCCACCACCGTCACTGCAACCCAACTACCCAGCAACCAATCCAACAACAACGCCGGCTGATTGGTGTTCGACAAATCACACCTGTAAAGTAGATAGATGGATACAAATTGGAAAAGAAAAGGGAAAGTGCTGAAATGAGAAGGGGTGGAAAAATTATTTAATGCAAGACCCATGCAAAGCCAAAAAGACCTTACCACTGAAATGAAAAAGAAATCCAGATCGTTCAAAAAAGAAAATTCCTGTAATGTAGTTTCTACGGGTTGGAGTTTCTGAATGGAGATGGAGATGTAGGAAAATGACATCACGTAATTTGAGGGAGTATGAGAGTTTTTAGGTAACTGCAGATATGGTGAGTGGAAAATGAGTACTTTACTTTTTTGTCCTCAAAATGGACACTTGTCAGCACCTTATTCACTTTCAGTGTAACACGGGCACCAAAAAATATCTTCTCATTATAAGTAGTATATATATATATGGGAAATTGAATATGTGCGTCACCACAGGTGTGATGCCTGTGGTGCACACGGAAACGACAATGTTTTGACATAAATTATAAACCCGATCCCTTTCTGACTATTTCCTCTCGTTTTCTTCGTCTTCTACCGGCCCTCCATTCTTGCCTCCATCTTCTTCTTCAGCTTCCATCCATGCCTGACCGGCCTTTACCACTTCATCCATTTCTCTTAAATAATCTTTCCATTGGATCTGTATTCTCTCTCCTCCGGTCCTTTCAAAATCCCCATAACAGGTCACCTGAAACACTGTTCCACTACCTTAATCCGGTGAAGGAAAATCAATGTTTGATTATGTGGGTACATCTAACAAGAAAGACCTATCTTGGGTACATTTATGTCTAAAGAGAGGAAGATGAAGAACCTTTTAAATGTGTTGTATTAGGTCAACAATTTGAAATCTAGATGTAGGAATTGTAATAGCTGTGATGACCGAGAGTTGTGTAATTGTGTGGCAGTGATAGTGAGCGGCAAGAAGGGGCAAAGGGAGGTGTGTCTCTGTCCAGAAAAAGTTGAGAAGGAAGAGAAGGTAATGAGGAGGGGGCAGAGAGATAACTCCCAACATTTTCTTCTTGCTTGCCATAACTGTCGCACGGTGCCCCTTTTGGGTGAAAATTAGAAAAACCCTCCCGCCTAGTTGATTTCTCCATTCTTCTTGTCTTCATTAGTACAACTATCTCCTTCTTCAGTTTCCCTTCATGGCCCTCAACAACCACCGCCACTTTAATCTAAACGCACCACTTCAATACATTCTAAATACAATGGTTTCCCTCTCCCGGTCCCTTCAAGGTTCCCATAACAGTTCACTTGAATCAACAGCCGTAACTTGGTCCAAGCTTGTGTAAAGGGAACAGATTTACTCAGAAATTGAAGTGAAAATGGGTGTAGTTTCTTGTTCACACCTGGCTCTTATGGGTGTTTGTAAGTATTGAAAATGATTCCCAAGAGTTGTGTTCAAGCCCCCATCTAATCTGGTAATTTTATGTGTTCAAAATCATTTGCGGCAGTGCCGTATTCAAAACAATACAGGCAAATGGCTTGGGAGCAATCATGAGGAAGTATTTGGTGTAATAAGGTACTTCGTTGCTGGGTTATTGGTTGTTTTAGAGAAGGTAGAAGGTTGAAGGTTGAAGCTTGCTGCTGCATTGCTTATGTGCTTGAAGCATATGCTTTGTCCAAAGAAAAGTGCATTTCTCGACAATTGGATTTTAGGTGGATTTAGTATGGACACTGTCAAGATGGTTTAGATTTGAAGATTTGAGAAGCAACGTAGTGCACTCTCTAGCTGGAAGTAGAATTGATGGATTATGAAGATGAAGAAAAAGGAAAAAAAAAAAAAAAAACAAGCAGCAAAAAAAGATGCCATCATTTCAATTCATTAATCATAAGCTATTTACATATCAGAAGACCTCAATTTGTACATTGCTCTGGCCTATTTTCTATGTATACAAGTTTCATCTCTGCAAAAAGGGTAATAGGTATATCAATGCAATCAATCCCCTTTGTGATAATCATCTGGAAGTATGACAGTTGAAACATGAGTCAGTAGAAGACATGTAAAGGCATGACCAAAGAAAATTCAACTAACCAGCACACTATCTGGCTTATAGAGAAAATAATAAAATCACTCAACCTTTGTCACTAAAGATGTCTTCTACCGGAATTTTTAGACCTTTTTGCAAACAACATACTCCTGTAAATCACTGAATTTGGTGTGGGGATACAATTTTCTTAATGTGTCATATGAAATGAAACAATGAATGAACATAGCTACAACAACGTAGAACCACAGGAACGTATTGTGACCATTCTTTTAATCATCTGTAGTGAAGAACCACAACATTTACTATGGAGACTGTCAAGATTGTTTAGATTTGACGATTTTTCAGAGGACATTCCTCAAAACAATTAGATATATCAGAAGACCTCACCTTGTACTTTTCTCTGGCCTATTTTCTATGTATATGGTAATGTATATATCAATGCAAAAAAGCTTGAATATGTTGATCCAACAGTGCTCTAGCCCCTCTCCTTTGCAATAATCATCTGCAAGTATGGCAATCGACACATGAGCCAGGAAAAGACAAGAAAAGGCATGAACAACGAAAGCACCACTAACCAGCACACTACCTTGGCTTATAAAGAAAATGATAAAATACTCAACCTTTGTCACTAAAGATGCCTTTTAGCGAAATATTTAGACCTTTTAGCAAATAATATTTCTGTAAGTGGCTGAATTTGGCGTGGGGATACAATTATCTTACCATGTCTATATGAAATGAAACAATGAAGGCATGTAACTACAATGAAGAAGAACCACCAGAACCTATGGTGGCCATTCTTTTAAACTTGAAGTACCGATTAACATTTTCAGGTTGTTGTGTCTTGTCCTCTCCATCTTCATCATCAATTTGAGCTGAATCACCTTCAACATTGGTAATCTGAAATCACAAAATTTGGCAACATAAGACAAGATTAGAAGTAGTAATGAGCAAAAAATTTATGAAGTTGTACTATACCTTTCTTTTGGGACATCCGCTTTTGTTATGGCCTTTTATGCTGCAATTGCTACATGTTCGCTGTTTTTTCGCCTCTTTAGCCAATTCCATTCCAGATTTCAACCTTGTTGCAATTTTTGGACGCCCTTTAGTCTTCACAAGAACAGCAGGGTCTCGGATGGAGATTTGATGCATATGTTCAACTTGAGAAATGTAAGCATCTGAATGTTGTTGACTGAGCCTTCCATCGTTTAGAAGTTGATTACCATTCTTTCTTATAGCTTGCTTTGCCAAGAAGCTATCAAGGCATCGTTAAGCTTTCTAATTTAAAAGGAAAATCCATTCCATTCTCTATCACCTTGTTCACTTTTTCCCGAATGGACCACAAAATTAAAGGGGTGATGCCACTTTTGCTAAAATCTATTTCGATCGCATTCAATCCAACATTGCTAGCACGAAACCTAGCATTTATTGACCATCTAGGCAAGATGTAAAATTCAGGGAGGGTTAATAGCTTCTTCTTTCTCATAATGTACAATATATGCTTGCACAATATTCCGAAGTCTCAAACTTTCCACATGTCATGTAGCATGTAGCCTTTACATTTTCTAAACTGTTGTATTCAACCGTTCTTCGTGTGCACTTTTCTTGCACATGCACTAGCCCTACGCTATAGATGATAACATCTTCCCCTTTACTCAATGTTTCATGATAACAATTGAAGCTACCCCTCCACTCTTTCTTCAAGATCTCAAACATATTGCGGGTGTAACACTCTTCGGCTTTTGCCTCAATCGGATGCTTAGTAGCTAACATCGCCAATGAATTGATCGTCATGAAATCCTCATCCTCCTCTGCTTTCCTTCGACACCTTACTGCTTCATCATATTGCAATATGAATTCATTCAACATGGTAGAAGAATTCACAAAACTATCAAAATAAGAGTGAATGCTCTCACTTCGTCCACTTGTGGTCATGCCAGCAAAGAACGTATCCTTCAAATAAACCTTCGCCCAATGTTGGCGTATCTTGTACATATTTGATAGCCAACTATTTTCTTCAATGCTATATTTCTCCTGTAAGTTTTTCCATCTAGAGTCAAACTCTGTAATAGCATGCTTTTACCTATTTGTTGTAAGCCTCATCAAAGTTGCTATAACGGGATCGCAAGGGCTGGAGATGTTCAACGACATGCTTCTTGATGTGCCATGCACAATATCGATGTCGAGCTTTAGGGAATACCTTCTTAATCGCATTGCGCATAGCTCCGCCTTGGTCAGTGATGATTGCACTTGGTGGTTTATTAAACATACACTTCAAAAACTGCTCCAACAGCCATGTAAATGTTTCCTCTTTCTCATCTTCCAGCAATGCTCCACCAAATAAGATGGACTGCCGATGGTGATTGACTCCAATAAATGGAGCAAATGGCACTCTAAACTTGTTCGTTTTATAGGTAACGTCGAACACGAGAATATCACCAAACTGTAAATATGCTTTTCTTGACCTTCCACCAAACCAAAACACACTTCTTAGAGATCCATCGCTAGCCAAGTCCATTGCAAAGAAGTGGGCACCATCTGAAACTGCCTTCTCTTGGAAATGCTTGATAATTCCATGGCATTCCTTACCGACATTGTTTTTCCTCTCAATAGTCAAAACTTAAGAGCTTTGTTGTCGAGTGATCTCCAATTCATGGCCGGTCATAAGGGCATTCACTGTCTTAACAATTTGACAAGGTCACAAGCCTTTTTTTTTTAATTAAAGTCAAATATTAGCTTTTTGCAAGTCGTGGTACGATGAAACTTTCGATGCAAACGATGCTTGATTACTTTGGAAGGAGTATTCGTATCATGGTTATGAGTATCAAGAAACATATCCACAACCCACTCTCCAGACTTT
Organism: Escallonia herrerae; assembly: GCA_033070095.1. Classification (NCBI taxonomy): domain Eukaryota; kingdom Viridiplantae; phylum Streptophyta; class Magnoliopsida; order Escalloniales; family Escalloniaceae; genus Escallonia; species Escallonia herrerae. Next base: position 47,584 of record JAVXUP010002205.1, on the reverse strand, counting down.
GTTAAAGCGATTCCCATCATGGCACCACAACCTGTTCTTGTTTCTCGGCAACGCTTAGTTTCCCTTCCAATATGTCTTTTGAGGATCTAAAGCCCTCTTTGTTGCACACAAACTGTCTCTTTATAAGTTTTCCTGTGGTTCTAGACCTTGTTGCCCAGTGTTTACGGATGGCAAAACCCTTCAACCTTGCATATAGATTGTAAAAATTGTATGCATCATCTTCGTTAACAAATACCTTACCAATTGTCAACTCATAATCAAAATCACCATGTACTTCACCACTAAAATGATTATCACAACAATCTTGATGGTTGTCATCGTCATCATTATAACAATCATCTTCTTGCTCGTGGGCACTATTATTATCAGAAGAACCATTTCCTGTCTCGTCAATAAAATAATCCCATATATCCTGATCGAAAAATCCACATGCACCACAATTTTCAGTCTGAGTTGCTTCACCTCTATTGCTGTCAAAGGAATCCTGACTCTTGGTGCATACCAAGTATGCGTTAGCATCAATATCTTCAATGATTGAAAATCTGGTAGTGAATGTGCATCCATAGATTAAAAAAAAACCACATAAAAGATAACTAAGTAAGAACAAGAACTATCAGGGATCTAAAGACACTTAAGAAACATTTCATATATAAACCTATGATGAAAGACTAAAGGGAAAGACCAACTGAAGACTTATTAGATTAGAAGACCACATCATGCTACAGTTTGACAATTCATTTGGACACCTTTCATGGAAGTAAAAGCACTATTTTGCAGGTAATGACCTTTCCATATTGCTGAAACTTACACTCTGAAAGCTGACCATGTAGATTACAAACATGCAATTTAACTTCTTATTCAAACTTCTCCTCTTCAGCCCAATTTCTTTGCACTCACTCCCTTATATAGTTAGTGAGTTTTTAAACTATTGTCACCCCAGTCTATTCAGATATGATACAGGTGGCTCGCTGGTTCTCTTTAGTTTTAGCTATTTTCAAAACTAAATGCCTTCCTGTTTTATCTTCTTTTCGTTATTTTCTTTTGGTGTAAGCTATATGCAATGTGAGATGAATGATCTGCAGCCGTATCTTTGATGCCTAAGTAAGTACTATCATTTTCTTACAATGCAACCTCATTCACAGTTTCATAAAGATGCCAATACCATGTTTTGCAATTCGCGAAAAGAACTAACCTTTTTCTCTAGCACTTTATGAGATGATGGCAGTGCTCGTGGGTACAAATCAAGAGAGAGATATGGATGAGAGTTTCTTAAGTTACGCCAAAATGGGAAACTGAGTCATAAATTTTTTCGAACACATGGTGTGCGCCAATTATGACCTTTGTCAAATTTTATGAGGAAAAGTACACTGCCTACAATGACTATTTGTAGAGAGAGACGTTTTGGCACTAATGAGTTCTCGGAATGATAAAATGAAAGAGATGTTAATGAAAAAGATCGACAGAGAAGTCTACTGAGTTCAATGGCATTTCCCCGATCATATTGCCAAAGGATGAATTTTTGGTACTATGATGGTAGGCGATAGTGTTAAATGTGTGATAGTGATGGCGAGCTTGAAGAAGAGCCTGGGAGTTCTCTGTAGAGAATCGAAGAAGAGCCTGCGAGGGAGAGAAGAAGACCATAAGACGAAGTGTTTTTACCAAAACACTGCCGTTTATGTGCGCACCACAGGCATCTTGCCTGTGGTGACACGTAGATTCAATTTTTTTATATATATATATATATATTCGGTGATAGAGCTAGCAAAATAGGAGATTTTGCTAGCACGATCTAGTCGTCCATCTTGAACCCAGATTTTTTTTTTAAAAACTATCAGTCGTCCGCTATATAGTGTAGCGGACGGATCTTTTTACCAGACTGCCCCTCCTCCTCCGTCCGCTACTCTGTATGGCTGATAAATTTTTGACCTGACATGTGACAGTAAAAAAGTAATCCGTTACACAGTGTAGCAGACGAATTTTTGACTAACACGACTGACACACTTCCATTAATTTTTGTACCTTTATTTCTACACACGTCACAGTTGTCGTCAATGTTGTCCGCTATACAGTATCGCGGACAGTATTGTCAATTCCCAAAATATTCTCAGCTCTTTTAGCACAATTTTCTTTTCCTTCAAACTCACTTGCTTCCATTTCAGCTCCCTTCAAGCTTTGAGTAACACTTGCTTCAAGCATCACTCAAGCAAGGTAAGTTTGTGAATGGCGAAGTTTTCTTTATGGATTGATTGATAAAGTATAATTTTTTTTGGCCAAAAAAGTATAGAATTTTTATGATGTTCTAGAAATTTGTCACTTTATTCATCAATTTGTGATGTTCTAGAAATTAATTTGTTAACTTTAAATAAATTCATTATAGTTAAATTCAATTTTTTGAGGTTCGCTAACTTAGAAAAATTTAGCATATTTAAATTTGAATTTTTTGAGATATGTTTGTTGTATTTTGGCATGATAAATTTGTCAATTTATATTCATAATTTTAATTTGTTATGTTCAATAAATTAATAATTATTAAATTGGAGACACTTTTGAGATTATGTATATGGTATATTTGTTATCCTAAATTAGTCTATTCGTCAAGGTAATTTTGAGGTAATATTTTCAGTTAGAAATGCCATTTGATTGTTAAGCGTAGTATATTTCTACATAGGTCTTGTTTCACAATGTCTGATTTTGTGTCGAGCTCCAACACTCCCGTAGATGCTAGTGATCCGTATCTCGGACGAACGTTTCAAACATTGGAAGAAATTGAAGAATATTTTCGAGCGTATTCATTGAGGGTTGGTTTTGGCATTAGAATAAAGACTACAAGAACAAGCAACGTAACAAAAAAGATATGCTCTCACTTATACGAGTGTCATAGAGGCAGAAACCCACAACAAAATGAGACACACGTAGGCAATGATGACGAAATAGGATATTCGCATAGAAGATGGGACTACTTTGCTCGCACAAATTGCCAGGTCAAGATGTTCGTAAGCTATAAACCCAAGCAAGATCATTGGCTTATTACCAGCCTGGAACTGGCACACAATCACCCATTAGTAACCCCTTCCAAGGTGAGTCAGATGCATCAACAAAAGAAGATGGGTAAGGTTGCAAGGAGCCTGATTCACACAATGAGCAATGCGCGGCTAGGACCTACCGACATGATTAATGTTCTTGCTGAACAGGCTGGGGGAATTCAAAATTTAAACTTTAACACGACAGACGTTTGTAACGCGGTTCGAACCCATAGACGAGCCGTGTATGACCTCAATGATGCTCAATCCACAATGAGCCTATTGAAACGGATGCAGATGGAGGACCCGTAATTTACCTTCGATTATAAACTTGACGACGAGCATCGAGTTAGTACAATTTTTTGGGTCGACGGTCGTTCGAGGCTAGCTTATAACATTTTGGAGATGTCGTGACTTTCGACACCACATACCGTACCAACAAGTACTCTATGTCGTTCTCTCCTTTCATGTGGGTCAATCATCATTATCACTCCATCCTGTTCGGGTTTGCCTTGTTAAGGGACGAGAGCGAGAGTTCTTTTGATTGGTTGTTTTGGGCGTGGCCGGAAGCCATGAACAACAAAGCACCGAAAGTTATCATCACTGATCAAGATTTGGCAATGAAGAAAGCTATTGCTACCGTTTTCCCAGATACTCGACATAACTTGTGCACTTGGCACATAAGCAACAAATATCCTGAACGTTTGCATCACGTGTTTTCAAAGTATCCAGACTTTAAACAGGACTTTGAAAAGTGCATTAGTAAATCGTTAACGATTGAGGAATTTGAGGAGAGGTGAAAAAAGCTTGTTGAGGATTACTCATTGCAAGACAACGAGTGGCTCCAGCACTTGTACGAGCTCAAAGAGCAATGGATTGGGGTTTACACGAGGAGGTATTTTTCTACGGGCATGAAAATGATGGGCAGGAATGAATCTATGAATTCCTGGTTCGATAGCTATGTGGGTACAACTATGAATTTGAAGAGTTTGGTCATATCCTCACAAAAAGTGGTTGCCTCGTTATTCGTGAAAGAAAGGGCTGCAGACTTTGCAAGCACGTACAAACAAAGAAGAAGGTTGCTTGAGACCCCGTTGGAGCTAAACGGTGCAAAAGTCTATACGAAGGAGATCTTCCTGTTGTACCAAGTACACCTGCGAAAATCGGGATGATACAGTATAAATAAGGTGGCAGAAAAGTCTACGCATGAGTACAAGGTTTATTTGCTCGTGATGACCTCGTCCCTGATAAGCTGCGCAGAATGTATATGGTGAGCCACGACACATTGACGGATTTGGTGACATGTGTTTGAAAGAAGTTTGAGTTCCATGGAATCCTGTGTAGACATATTCTGTGGTTTTTCACCTAGAAGAATATCAGGACAATCCCTGATAAATATGTCCTGCCATGGTGGACGAAAGGTGCAAACAAGTTGTATGGTACCATTGCCTTTCTAGAGCATCCGTATACTGACTTTGAAGAATCAAAGACGTTGCGGTACAATCATCTGGTCACAATGTTTACCCGTTTGTCCATAAAAGGTGCTGCTACAATGGCCGGATATAGACCTGGCAAAAATTGGCCCGGACCCGCGGGTCTACCCGTACTCGGTCAAAAAACCCAGATACGGGTACATAATTAGAAGACCCGTCAAAAACGGACCCGGACTGACCCGTAAAATCCGGGTAAGTTTGGGTCGGTTACCGGGTACCCGGATTTACCCGGTTATATCAATATATATACAACTTTTAGGGTTAAATCTCTCATTCTCTCCTCTTATCACTTCCGCCCCTACCCCTCAATTCACTCTCACCCTCACAGATGCCCCCTCTCTCACCGTCACAGATTTCTTATCTCAAGTCCCTCTCTCTCTCTCTCTCTCTCTCTTAGATCTACTTAAGTCACGGCCACCGTACTCCACCCAAGGGGTCAAGTCGTTCAGTCACTCCAAGATCTACCACAAGTTACCCCCCGATCTGTCACCTCGTGGCGTCGTCTCCTCCGATCTGTCACGCCATCAGCCGTCTCTTCCAATTCGTCACGTCGTCGCCCCCAATGGTCACCCCATCTCCCTCTCGCCGCCGATCTGTTGCCCATTCATCGCCCATCCGTCATTGTTGCCACCGATCTGTCGCTCAGTCACCACAGATCCGTGACCCAGTCGCCACTGAACGATCGCTCGTTGCCTTGTGATTGTTGGATAGATCTTTCAGTCGGTGGATCTTGATGATGGTCGTATCGATGTTCAGATTTTTATTTTTTCCCCGTTTGATAGACGTAAAGTTGCCTTGTTATTGTTGGGTAGATCTTGATGATGGTCGTGTCGATGTTTAGATTTTTTTTCCCATTTGAAAGATATCCGGATTGGTTTTTTTTTTTTTCCATTTGAAAAATGTTCAGATTTTTTTTGTGGATTGAAAGATGTTCAGATCGTTGTGTAATGAATTGATGGAGAAAGAATTAAAAGTATGTCTAATTACTAAGTAGTAGGTATTTAAAATCTTTTTATTCAAAAAACATAATTAGTCAGGAAAAATTGTGATTTACCCGCGGGTAATACCCTACCCGTAAGGGTAGGGTACGGGTTCTCATAAACTGTACCCGAGAAAAAGCGGGTAAAATTTACCCTACTCACTTTTACCCTGACCCGGCCGGGTTTTACCCATACCCGGCGGATATACCCGTTTGCCAGGTCTAGCCGGATATAAACATCTCCTCGAGGTAGCTCAGTAGCAAGAGCCCATCGTTGACCAGTTTGAAGTAGCTTCAACTAGCAATGCGGTTGACACCGAGCCTACAACGGGATCAAAAGATGATGAGCCGGGGGAGGAAGACAACAATGATATTCGGCCTTTGGATCCAATTATATCGCAAACGAAAGGTCGCAAGAGATCTACGTGGATGAAGAGCTCTATTGAACATGCAACTCAACCTAAAAAGCTGAGAAGGTGTGCATTGTGCAACAAAATGACCAACCATGACAAGCGGAACCATTACAAGGCACTGGGGATAAGTCCATGGAGTTTGCAAAATGAGGAAGAAGATGATGCCGAAGATGAGGAAGAAGAAGATGCAGTGGACCTTTAATTTTTTGTATAAGCCATCAAGTCTGTTTGACATTTGTAATAATTTTTTGTAATTTTTTTCTAATAATCTTTTGACTGAAGATTGGAATTTTATTTCTGATGGACCTCTATGAGAGCCATCAAATCAAAGTTTAAGTTTTTTTGCCCGTCTGCTATATAGTGTAGCGGACAACAAAAATTTCGTCCGCTACACAATGTAGCGGAGTGGACGGCTCTGCACCAAATTTTTTTTGGTGTTCTTTGTGTCTGCTGCGCAATTTGAAACTCCAACACGTCACTAAAATAAATATTAATCAGATCGGCCATTCTTCTTTCTCCCGTCTCTCTATCTGTCTCGAACATCTCACCCACCCGCGTCCCCCTCTACGGTGACACCACCGTCCTCCCCCTGACGCCGCGCCACCTCCGGCTACAGATCCGTCCTGATGGCTTCTGCTTCAGTGAACGGGGACGTTTCAGTCGGTAGACACTTCTTCATGGTCACGATGCCTGGTTTTCATACAGAACTTGTAGGCCATCCTTCTTTCTATGTGTTTTCGTGTGTGTTAAAAGTTTTATCTTTGGTAAAAACTTACTTATCTTACTGTATTATGAATATGTTAGGCCATACCGGTAGCCTTTTGCAGATTTCTTACCACAATGAGATCAAATGAAACAACTTTAACCAGCCGCAAGGGGTCATGGATTGTTAAAATCAAGAAGAAGCGCGACCAAGAGAAATTTGTTTCGAAGAGGGTTAGAACAAATTCGTGCAGCAGCATGACCTCCATCTAGGGGACTTTGTAATCTTTGAACACATGGGGTATATGCATTTTTAAGTGATGGTGTTTGATCAAAGCACTTGTGAAAAAGCTTTCCCCCAATGTTAAACTCTAAGCCCTAATTTTGTGTTATTTGAATTTCTTTTGTGTTATTTGAAAATTGGTGATAATTTTAGATTCTTAATTATGCATTTGAGAATTGTGATTATTGATCTTTGATTTTAGGTTTTTAATTGACAAATTTTGATTGTTAATCGGGCATTTGGGATATTGAGATTGTTGATTCCGTCGCTACAACATATACTCCGTCGCTACAACATTTTCCCCCATGTTATGTCCGATGCACTGTGTAGCGGACGGCGAACCAGTAACTCTTAGAAAATTTTTGTCTTGAGCATGTCCGCTACACTGTGTAGCGGATGGCGAAGCAGTGACTCTAACCCTCGACACTTAAATTTTTTTTGTCTTTCAACATGTTCGCTACACTGTGTAGCGGATGGCTCAACAGTAACTCTCACTCTCAACACTTAGAAAAATTTTGGCTTTCAGCTCATTCGCTACAATGTGTAGCGGACGGCCCAGTAGCGACTCTGACCCTCAACACTTAGAAAATTTTTGGCTTTTAACATGTCCGCCACTGTGTAGCGGATGGCCCAGTAGGGACTCTGACCCTCAACACTTAGAAATTTTTTGTCTTTCAGCATGTCCGCTATACTGTGTAGCGGATGACCTAACAGTAACTCTCACTCTCAACACTTAAATTTTTTTTTGAATTTTAGCATGTTCGCTACGCTGTGTTGCAGACGGCCCAGCAGTGACTCTGACCCTCAACACTTAGAAAAATTTTGTCTTTCAACATGTCCACTACACTGTGTAGCGGATGGCCCAGAAATGACACTGACCCTCAACACTTAGAAAATTTTTTCTTTCAACATGTCCGCTACACTGTGTAGCAGACGGCCCAACAGTAACTCTCACCCTCAACACTTAGAAAATTTTTGGCTTTCAACATGTCCGTTACAATGTGTAGCGGATGGCCCAGTAGTGACTCTGACCCTCAACACTTAGAAATATTTTGTCTTTCAACATGTTCGCTACTGTGTAGCGGACGGCCCGACAGTAACTCTCACCCTAACACTTAAAAAAAAATATTTTGGCTATCTACACGTCCGCTACACTGTGTAGCGGACGGTGCATCATAACAACATTTACAGGACTTTCCCCCCATTTTGTTTCCCAGGATTCAATCATAATGAGAGCAAAAAAACCCAAATATATATACGTCAACTCAAAGCAAATCTAATCAAATCAACCCAAATCAAATGTCAACTGATTTCAACACAAATCAGTCAAATCAATCATCTTCAATACAAATCAACTGATCTCAACACAAATCAAATCAAATAATGACAGCTTTCATAAAAATAATCAATATTTATAAAAAAAAATTGATTCGAATGTTACAAATGTCAACTGGGGTCATTATCTTCAGCCGAATTCTCTTCCTTAGACGGATTTTCAATAAACCTAACCACTCTAGACCGGCCTTTCATAATTTGCCAAACTATCCTATATCTAAAGCTTTCTATGCATTCTTCACTCCAGATGGCCACCTTGAGGCTCTCAGACCGACAAATGTAATCCATGTACATGCAGATGAAGACGGTGCAGTCCGAAGTATTACATTGCTTAGCCCTCTTTTTCTTCAATCAGAATAGGAGCTTTGGCTGCGCCGGTACTACTACCTCACGGATATTGTGGACCATGGCACAAAAATAGATTCTGCAAAAAATAGAAAACGGCATAAGACATGAGATAACATTTACAATTGGCAAGTTACAATAAGCATTAAACAAAAATTGGAAGATTACCATAGCATCCAACTGGGCTTTGTACATCCGCAACATAAGCATGTGGAAAGTATTGTCGTGGAGACTATCGATGGCTGATACGGTCTTCGTTGTTGGTTCATAGCAAACCACATACCAGTGGCTATCTCCTAAAAATGGGATTAGAAATATGTCGGCAACCCTTGCGCTCACTAGACTATCTCTAGCAGGATACGCTCGTAGGTTAGAGGACGGTCTCTACTGGCTCAACCTTCTCTTCCCCCTAGCCTCGACCCACTTCAGCTATTCAGATACTAGGAGGCCATGAAAAAAACATCTACCAAAAAAACACGTGGATACTCGTCCAACAGACCTTGACCCCTTTCCTTTAGAATCTCCACGTAGGTCGAGATGATACCGTTGTCTAACCAATCCTCCGAAGCCAGCGAGGTCATTTTTTCTCATGAGCAACAGTAATCCATGCCATTCGGGTGATCCACACTATACGACGCTTTGTCTTGGGAGGCCCCACTAAAATAAGGCTTTCAAATTTCTTGGTATTTTTGCAGCTTTAGGGGCTTCAATGGATGCCTTTATGATATTGCCCTCGGGGGTCGACCGGGAGATATTGCTTGCCTCCGGGAGAGTCAACCGGGGGATATTGTCCTCCGGAATGGGGATCGACCGGGGATGTTGCCTTTCGAAAGAGCCAGATGGTCCTGCCCACGGGGCAATGGGTAGTGTCTGGGAGAGGCTGATGTTTCTGAAACCCCTATCTTGTGTGACTTGACTCTGAGAGAGGGATAGGGGTTCTGAGTTCGAAAGTAAAGAGAACGAGGATGCACTGTACTCGTCCCATGGCATTTGAACCTGTCCCACGGTGCTTGGCGGTCCCCAATCACTACCCATTCCCGTTATAGAGGGACCACCAACTCCCTGGCTCACACCCGAAGCTTGTCCCGAGGGATCATTATATCCCTCGTGTAAATAAGGAGGCAGTCACCCCGGATAACCCATTCTCGGGCTGACGCCTGAAGGTTGTCCCGATGCTTGGCACAAAAAACTCCCGCAGCCCAATGCCAACGCATTAGTGTGTTGGCGAAGCTCCTCGCCCATTGCATCCACCGGCTCCTTCCGCTCGCTCAACTTCTGGAAGAAGGAGAATGAGGCATTAACCTACATCCAAAGAGATATTAAATAAGTAAATTCAAACACATTTAGAATCATCAAATTTAATTAAAAGCACTTGTTGGGCAACTTACAAGATCGTATGCCATACGCTCATCCATCCGACCCCTAGGTTGGTACTTCTCCCCTTGTTCAAACCTCACTGGGGCTACTCTCCTCCGGGTGATGCAGTAGTACCACTCATTGTACTGTTCGATGCTGATCACAGGGTCAGGCTCCGACATAATAGCGGCCAGCGTGTCCTGCCAAGAATTCCAAACCTCAATTTCTCATGCGCATTCACCTTGTTAAACAGTCTGACATCCGGTGGGTTCCGGTTAACCCTCACATCTGGGGCATTGGATAACAACCCTTGCAGGCAGACAAAATGGTGCATTGCGCGATCTGGCAGCTGCCACTCTGCGACCTCGAAGTGGATTAGGGGTGTGCGTTACAACCCAGAGAGCATGAAGACGAATGACTCTCCCACCTATCGCATCAAACGTTTGTACGGTGCCCAACCCATCTGGCCCAAAGATAGCGAGTCGAGCTCCCCACGATAGTATGTAATGTTGTGATGGGGATCGTTTCTCCTAGGGTAGTGGCTGTCCTTCTGGCTGTACTTCCAAGGGCACAACCGAGGCCACACAATATATGTTTCGTCCCTACGTCTGGGTGCGCCGGTAGCAAGGTGTTCATAAGACCACACTTGAGAGCAAAGACAATTTATATAAAGTATCATCAAAATTTATTGTCGATTCAACAAAAAAAAATTGAGGGCGTAATCAAGATTTATATGATATACCTGCAACAGCAAGAGACATGCACATATAGCTTTGGAGTTGGGCCTCATTGCCTTGTGCAATGCTCGGTACAAGTACGCAAGACTTGCTGCACCCCAGGCATAATCTCCAACCTCCCTCAGGTTACCCAACAACGGTAAATATTTCACGCTGACCGTGTTCTTCGACGTCGTTGGGAATAAAATTGCCCCCATCACCCATAAGAGGAAGGCTTGTGTGTATAGCACAAGCATCTCGTCCGTGTAGTTTTTTGGCAAAACCTTGTAGGCCTCTACCAGCCACTCCAACTTGATACCACCAGTGCTAAATTGATCCTCAGGTATCGAAGTAAAGAAATCTCTAGCGGTTCTCTTATTCGTTGCTTCCGACGAAGGAGCAATTACTGGCGGCCCCGTCACCGGTGACCCTAAGATGAACCCTACATCTTCTAGGGTAATTGTCATTTCTCTGAGAGGGAAGTGAAACATTTCGTTTCACTTCTCCACCTTTCAACAAGGGCACCTATTAAGTGCAGGTCAAGGTGTTGAAAGATCTGCCCATGCGTGAAAATCTCAAATCCAATCCCACGCAGTAATCTTTTTTGGTATTTGTTCAATTTTCAGGCTTTGAAATTATTGGATACTTCTACTGTGTTGAGAATTTCTTTCTTCCGAATTAAATAAATACAATTTAAGCAAAACAAATGGTATACAACGCACGTATGAATAAGAAAGTTGATAAAATAAGTATCTTACCCCACCATCCCATATGAGCGTACTGACATGGTTTGCTTGGTCGTATAATACGGAGGGATCTTCGGGTCCAGAGTTAAAATCTATTTTTTGCAACTGAAATTATGAAAAAACGGCAAGGTTGGAAGCTTTTATCACACGCTCTCAAACATACAACACTAGCACGTGCATACTACATACAATGCTAGCATGTGCTCACATAAGTTCACATGATATATATATATATATATATATATATATATATATATATATATATATATATATATATATATATATATATATAGGGAGCTGATCCGTTGATAGCGCTAGCAAAATAAGAGATTTTGCCAGCGCGATCTGGCCTTCCACGCGAGATCTGTGGACGGTCTAGATCTTTTTTTTTTTAAGTACGTCCGCTACATTATGTAGCGGATAATTTTTTTGACAAAATACCTTTCAACTTAAAAAGAGTCTGTCCACTACATTATGTAGTGAACTAGTTTTCAGAACTTTTTTCTCTTTCTGTCATTAATGTTCTGACTTCTTTCTCTCTCTCTCTCTCCTTTATCTCCGTCTGCTACATTATGTTGCGGACTAGTTTTCAGACATTTTTTCTCTCTGTCATTAATGTTCTGACTTCTTTCTCTTTCTCTCTCTATTTTATCTCCTTCTTCTGACTTCTCTCTCTATCTCTCTCTCACATCACTTTTTTAACTTGTTTATCTTTCTCTCTCTTTCTCTCACCATTTTCTCTCTCATCCTCCTCTCCCACCTTTCTTATTATGTACATGGGTCGTTAGCCAGCAGTGAGACAATGAACAACCTGTAACACTGGATGTGTATTCGCCAGATATGTGTGTATAGTAGATTGGCAGAGTTGATTTATCCAAAAATGATTTGAAGGCTTAGTGGGTTAGAGTTTCTTGATTTATCTAAAAATAATTTCAAGGGTCAGATCTTGGATAAGCTTCCATTGAGAGTCTTCAGATCTGTCCGCTACATAATGTAGTTGACAATTTTTCGACAAAAATATCCTCTTAAGTATGTCTGCTACATAATGTAGCGGACGAGTAGGCATACACTTTTCTCTTTCTCTCTCCTTTCCTCGTTATGACATGTTTCTTTCTCTTATTCTCTCTCTTCTGTTGTCAATTTCTTACTTTTTCTGAGTCTTTCTCTGTCCTTTCTCTCTCTTTCTCTCTCATCCTCCTTTCTTCTTCTCTCTCTCCCTCTCTCTCTCTTTCTCTCTTTAGTTGGTGCAATCAAGTCTTGGAGACGTGGAGATGAGATTGCTAGTTATCTATGAGTTTGAGGAGTATTTCTAACTCAAATAACATAAGTTTATTTTCCATGAATTAATTGTATTGTACAGATTTCTTTTCATTTTATGAGACAAATTCATGGAATTCATGGAAGAAAGGAGAATGAGAGAGAAAGAGAGAGAAAGGACAGAGGAAGGCTTAAAAAAGTAAGAAATTAACGACAAAAGAGAGAGAATAAGAGAGAGAAACATGTCATAATGAAGGAAAGGAGAGAGAAAGAGAAAAATGTCTGCCTACTTGTCCGCTACATACTTAAAAGGATATTTTTGTAAAAAAATCGTCCGCTACATTATGTAGGGGACGTACTTAAAAAAATGCCAAAAAAAGATCTGTACCGTCCACAGATCTCGCGTGGATGGCCAGATCGTGTTAGCAAAATCTCCTATTTTGCTAGCGCTATCAACGTATCAACTCCCCCCCCCCCCACACACACACACACACACACACACACACACACACACACACACATATATATATATATATATATATATATATATATATATATATATATATATATATATATAGATTGACGAATGCTAGCACATACTCAATACATATTCAAAACTATGAATAAGCTGCAATATGAGTATAACAACTTTAGAAAATGAAGAAATAAATGATTGATTTGTGAACTTACATGATTGATGAGACGATTAAAGCATTTCTTGGGAAGAAATTGCGCAGATCTGCTTGCCAACGCTGCTAGAAAAATTGTGAGAAGAAAGAATGAATAAGAGTTTTGTAATAGGTTTGAGCTTAATTATATGTTCCATCCACAACATAGTGTAGCGGACAGTAATAACTATGAAGCGGTGCCTTCACCGGGTCAATGGGAGGTCCGATTCTGATAACTATGAAAACAAGGTATTGTGGCTAACTGCAAAAGTGTCGAGTATGATTCTCATTTTTAGTTTTTAGTAGATCTTGTTAGTTTTAAAGATCTTACTCCTTAGCTTGACCGGTTACGGTCAAATGTGCAACATTGTACTTAATATTAACAGAAGTGATTCCATAGGACTACATTTAAAAACTTTGTGCACAATAATACATCTTGAAGAATCAATAGCTACATTCGAAATGACTCTTACTTATTAGGCTATGGGTGACTAAAGAACTGCCATCAAGGTAATACTTTATTATAATGCAATTTACATTCTGTTTGTTGCTGGAAGTCAATTACTAATTGATTGTCTAGAAATCATTGATCCTAATTTACTATCCATTGATCTGAAATAGTAGAGGTGTCAATGGGCCGGCCCAGCCCGGGCCCATTGGGCCAACAGAGAAAACGGGCCGGGCCGGGCCGGGCCAGGCCAGAGAAATGGGATATCTAGGCCCAGCCCAAGCCCTAGCCCTAGGCCAAATTTTTAGGGCCGGGCCTGGGCCCAACATTATTTTTTCCCCAAAAAATCTTATTATTTATTTTCTACTTTGCAGAGAAATTAAATTTAAATTGAATATAAATTTGTTCATAAACCCTCCTTCTTCTATCCTGGCTTGGGACCGACTGCTTGTGAAGTTACCTATTTTTAATATATATGAGAAAAATATTTTTTTTTACTTCTAAATAGAGACAAATTATAGGCCTTCTAAATTGGAAATATAGAGAGAGAGAGAGAGAGAGAGAGAGAGAGAGAGAGAGAGAGAGAGCCATTCAAATGTCACTTATGCTTGTAGCAACAATTTAGAAAGCCTATCGCGACAGTTTAGTGATCAAGCTCAAGTAGTGAAATATGAAAATTAAATTTCACCTCCCAAGATTATTAAAGTTAACAATCTGTTTTATCACTAATTAGAAAGTTTGATTTGTACATTAAAAACAATATTGTGGTCATATGCATTATCTATTTGTTGTATTTCTAACAGAAGCTCACAGTTTCCTGGTGCAATTATAAGCCAAAAGAGCATATACTTCTCTTAACTTGGAACATTATGGCGCCATTACTTCGAGACTAATAATAGGGGAGATAACTGTACCTTGGTCATCAGATTCTCTCGCTGAAAAAAAAATTCACTAGCTACAAAATCTCATATAGGGATAGTTAATAGTCGCGATAGGCCTTATAAATTGGCAATATTCTCGAATTTATAGCGACAAATTACTAGAAAGTATTAATCGCGAATATATCGTGATTATTTGTAAGATTCATGAATATATATTAAATATCGCGATATTGGCAAATTTATCTCGATATGTAACGATTATATCGCGAGTTGAACTTCACTTCTCTTGAAATATATATATATATATATATATATATATATATATATATATATATATATATATATATATATATAAACTTTTTTTGGTATCACTAAGGCCCTGTTTGACAGGGCCTTTTTTCCAGTTTTGGAAACTGAAAAAATGAGCGCGTTTCGTAACCATTTTTTTTTCAGTGTTGGTTTTTTTTAGACCACCACCACCACCGGCAGCCAGCAGCCACCTCCGGCGACCACCGGCGGCCGCCGAAGACCACAGTAGGCCACCGCCACCGTCGGCCATCGCCACGTCCCACCATTGCCACTGCAAACCACCACAAAAAAGCTGGGTTATTAAACACCAAAAAAAATAAAAATTAAACTCTTTAATTTTTTTCTTGAAACTAAAAACCAAAAAAAAAAAGTTTTATCAAACAGAGCCTAAGTTACTTCTTTTCGGATTCTAACTTTATCTCACATTTCCCTAGACTTATATACATCCTATAAAATCATATTACATGAGTTTAGACAACTCCAATATATACATTTCACATTACATTTTACGTGCGTCAAATTGCTAGAATTCCTTTTTCACCTTTATTATTGCAATGCCAAACTTGTAATGTTTGGTAAATATTTGTGTAAGAAGATTCAAACCAATTCAATTACAATTTTAGTATACTTTCGTTAACAAAATGTAATATGGAATATTCAAGGTCTTTTTTAGTGACAACTTAATGCAACGGAAGAAATGTTGATATATACTGCTGCTAATTGGCATTAGCAATTCGCATATTATTGTAAGACCATATTTTTTAGTTCGCAATTGATTTACTTATTATAATTTAACTAAGACAGTCATACTATATTTAATTATATTTTCTTTCTTAAGTTTATAACATTTTATTTGAATCACTATTTAACGTGCAAAGCACGTGATCCTTATTAGTCGGTTCAATTCCCTAAACTTAGTTGGTCCAATCGAACGGGGTGCACTCTTATCTTTTGACTAGGAAAGTGGCACATATATACCAGGGGTAGCGACTGATTCTTTATGGCTCAATTCAGGATAGTAGACGAATAATTGAACTGCTATAGGAATTATGTATCAGAAAATATAGTTTTGATGGTGAAATGATCCTTTGCATTTGTGGAAGTCATTGTTGAACTAGTCGTCAACGTTTGGCATCTGCTTTTGGTAAACTGGATTTGTCCGTATCAATGTTTACTTGGTCCCGAACGGAGAAAGCAAAGCTGCCGGCGAGAAGTAAGAAAAGCCCAGTTTCATCGCCAGCCAAAGCGTAAAGTGGAAAAGACAAATGGAATTCGGCACCTTATAATATCACGCAGTTCAGACCTTTTCAGTCTCATTCCAGGTTAAGAGAGAGAAGGGAAGACGATGGACTGTTCGAGGTCAAATATTAAGTAACCGTGAGAAACGACAAACAATAGCTTGTTCCTGCATGTACAAATTCCTGTATTTGTCTAGTGAGGGAGTGCTTCATTAGGTGTCTATCTCGTGTTTCACTCCTGCTAAATATTTTCTCCAGAAGTAGGCGTCAACAATCTGAGAAACTTGGCAACGCACAGCCAGTAATCGAAGAGGAAACAATGGATTACCACGGATCTTCCATTTCGGTACCATTGAACATCATTGTGGACGACATTCTCTCCAGACTTCCCACGAAGACCATCATCCGTTGCAGGTGCGTATGCTGGACTTTTCGCAAGATTATATCAGACAAATACTTTGCAAATCTGCACCTCTTAAGATCACCCGGATGCCTTGTGATTCACCACTTTGATGTGGATGGGTACTCATCCGCATATACGGTGAATGAGCTTAAAGACAAGCCATATCCCAATTCTCTTCAACATAACCAGTTAATGAAGTTCGACCTCAAATAAAAATT
Source organism: Escallonia herrerae (assembly GCA_033070095.1). Classification (NCBI taxonomy): domain Eukaryota; kingdom Viridiplantae; phylum Streptophyta; class Magnoliopsida; order Escalloniales; family Escalloniaceae; genus Escallonia; species Escallonia herrerae. The sequence goes on along the minus strand of JAVXUP010002205.1, from coordinate 30,774 downwards.
CCCAAAAGCTAAGTTGCACTTGGTGTGTCCCGCGAATGGCTTCCTTTGCTTAAGGGATCAGACGCGCATGCTGTTTGTATATGTTACGAAATCACTCTAGATAAATATGTACGGGACACGATAACCAAATAAGAGAACACAAGTTCGACCTCAAATAAAAATTCCCAAAAGCTAAGTTGCACTTGGTGTGTCCCGCGAATGGCTTCCTTTGCTTAAGGGATCAGACGCGCATGCTGTTTGTATATGTTACGAAATCACTCTAGATAAATATGTACGGGACACGATAACCAAATAAGAGAACACAAGAAAACTGAGAGAACTTAAATCCACTTTGCACAAGTCAAATTTACAACACTCCCTCACGTGTATCTCTCAACTGTTTTCCTACTCAAAGAAGGACTCTTCTATCTTGGCCTAATCAAAGAAGGACTCTTCTCCCTTGCCCTTAAACATAATACAAGACACCTTACTTATACTTGGAGAAAGCAGTGATCTTCTCTCCCCAACCAATGTGGGACAAAATGCCTTATATACTAAGGGCCTAGTTGCAACCTTCTTTGAGTAACCGATGTGGGACATAAATATAAGACATGTATCAACAATCTCTACCTTGGCTTGTATTAACAAACCACTCCATGAGAAAAGTGAAATATGCCTTCAGTACCTTCTTTATGTACTTTACCTTGCATCCCCTTTAAAGGTAGGAATGCACTCTACCTTGAACTCAGGAAGAAAGAAGATGAATCAAGTTCAAGCAATGCTTGAACTTCTCTGTCGTGATCGTCTTTGTGAGCTTATCAACTGCGTAGATCCTCGGCCCCATCTGCCACTCAATGTAGCATAGCTTCAATCCCTCATCCAGTTGTAACACAGTAATCCCTTTACGTGCGTTTGCCCCACCCTTGGACACCAATGGGATCATCCACTTTGGTTGGCCTTCTTTACCCGCCATCATCATCACCACGCAATATGGATTGAGCGTTGTGCTCGACGTTTCCATGAAGTCCATCCCAAGCACCACCCCAAGCTCATCCATGTCGATGATGTTGAAGTCCTTCTTCCCTGTCCATCCACCGATCCTTAAATCAACATTCTTGATGACTTCTTTATGCGGGCAATACCTCCCTCAATGCGGACCTGCACCTTGTAATGGCGGCAACGTCCCTCGTCTCCATTCGGCTCATCATCGATTGCCTTGGGTGAGCCACTCTTCGACCTACCATCTCCCCTACCTTTGGCACGCTCGTGCCTTGGATATCTCAGCCTCTCATATTGCTTGAAGTTTCCTAACCTCTCGACAATCATCATGGCGGAAGCCAAGTCTTGAGGTTCCCTTCGCCGTAACTCTGTGGCAACCCAATACTGCAACCCGTCAACGAAGAAGCATAGTCGCTGCCTCTTGGACATCTCTGTATTTCGAGCATCAAAGCTGAGTACTCCTTAACATACTGGCAGATTCTCCTCTTCTGCCTCAGCCGTCGAAGATTGATCATCGCCATATCTTCGATGCTCTCTGAATAGAGCTGCCTTTTAAGTTCATGCTTGAAATTCTCCCACATTTTTTACGTCGCACTCATCTGTATAGCGGCGCCTCCACCGTAAGGAAGCTGTATCGTTAAGGTACATGACCACCATCTGGACATTCTTTTTCTCATCGTCAATGTCGAGGGTTTCAAAGTATCGCTCCAAGTGCCAAAAGAGGTTATCCACTTGCCTCGCCTCGCCTCTCTCGTTCCATCGTACGATCTCGGCTCTGGCATTTTCTTTCCCCTTGGCTGCACCGCGATACACCCCTGCCTCGTAACTCTTATAAGATCTTTCTTACAAGTAGCTAGTTCTTCTTGGAGCTCCGTGACTTGTCCCTTAAGGTCCTTGTGCTATTGCACCTCCCATTTGGTGAAATGGGCGACCCTCTCCTCGATCAAGTTATTTAACTCATTCGTGAACACATCGACTTTCCGTTCCAGCACAGTTAATCGACTGTCCCTCCAAGTCATCTAATCTATTGGAGATTAGCTCCATCTAACTTGCTACAGTCCACTGCAAGTGCTCTCCAAGTGCCTTGAGCTAGCTCCTCATGTAGGCATCCCCTGTTACACTGCTCAAATCCTTCACCGTGCTCTATCATATGCCAAAATTCGTCTTCCCATCAAATTGTAACAGGCATACTTCATGGTCGTGTTGTCTACATATTTATCCTCTCGAATCAATTTTAATTTTGCCCAAAAAATAAACTGAAAGCTCTGATACCACTTGTTACGAAATCGCTCTAGATAAATATGTATGAAACACGATAACCAAATAAGAGAACACAAGAAAACAAAGAGAACTCAAATCCACTTTGCATAAGTCAGATTTACAACACTCCCTCACGTGTATCTCTCAACTGTTTTCCTACTCAAAGAAGTACTCTTCTTTGTTGGCCTACCCAAAGAAAGACTCTCCTCTCTTTCCCACTCAAAGAAGGACTCTTCTCTCTTGGCCTAATCAAAGAAGGATTCTTCTCTCTTACCCTTAAACATAATACACGACACCTTACTTATACTTGGAGAAAGCAGTGATCTCTCTCCCCAACCAATGTGGGACAAGATGTCTTATATACGAAGGGCCAAGTTGCAACCTTCTTTGAGTAACCGATGTGGGACATAAATACAAGACATATATCAACGGTATATGCAATCCTGTCATGAGAGAATACCTTATCCTTCCACCGCTGGAGCACACCCATCCGAACATTTGGAAGGTTGACTATGCATTTGGCTACTATCCCGTGACTGGTCAGTACAAGGTGGTTTGCCTTTCTGGAATAGAAACTCATGATCCAGCCGCTAGGTCATCCTCATATAAGTTGGAGGTGGAGGTTTACGCACTTGGTTCTTGTACATGGAGAAACATTGGACAGTTCACGTACCGGCTACGTGGTAAGAGTGGCGTACCGGTGAACGGCAAGATTTATTGGTTGGTTAATGCTGAAGAGATCTACGAATGTCCAGATTCTATATGGTCTTTTGACTTCGAAACCGAGTTGACGGAACATGTCTCTCTGCCGCCTAAGTTCAGTGAAGATGTTTTCTCATATATCTCAATATCCTTGGGTGTCCTACGATGTTGTTTGTGCATATGCGATAATTCCTCCTATTCAGATCTAGCCATCTGGGTGTTTAACGAAGGCGGTGTTTGGACAAGAGATGTATTCATTCGCCAAACAAGTTTGCGCAATTGGCCATTTGTAGACGTAATCAAACCTATGGTAGTCCTTGAAGATGGAGATAGAGTGATGTTTTGTGTTTGGGAGAATTTATTTTCCTACAACTTTAACAAAATATCCTCGAATCATTTCAACTCCGGTGGCCGGTATTTTGATGTCAGTGCTCATGTCACAAGCTTCTTTTCCCTGCGGGAGTTTGAGGGGGAGAATGTTGAAATTTTTTGAATGTCAAGTAGAAGAATGCAGTTGCAAATCTTGCTAGTTTTAATTCCTCAAGTGATGCCATTGTGATTTGAGAATGTTGATTCAGTAACATTGTTACTTCATCTGATGATTAACCAGATTTTTGTGAACTCACCCTCCAAGGTAATGTCTACTAGTTGGTTCTTGCCAAAAAGACAACTGAAATATTCCTTAATTCTTGCTTTGAATGGAAGTAATAGCAGACTGATAGTAATATTTCTGCAGAACAAGATAGACTTGCTGCTATATTGGTTTAAGAAAGCTGAAAAAATAACAACCACCATCCGTTCATGGTGCAGCAACATCAACATACAAACACTCATGTCTGAAAACACTTGAAGCAATGAAGTTGGCTTCTTAGGCTCAATCAGTAACTTTTGATGATGAAGAACAAAAATATTCGCAGGATTCATTGGACAAGCACAACAACTATTCCACGCGGCTAAGAAGTTCGTAAAAAGGAGCGAAACTGATTTGATCAGTCATGGGTGCATTAATAATAACCAGCTGCAGCCTGCATGTTAACATGCATTGCTCCGACCTCTTTAATTTCCGCCTTCCCCTATTGACTCAGAAGTTAGAGATCGGGAGGTGCAATGGGTGGGAGCTGTGGCACGGAAGCTTAGGCATGTCGAAGAGTCTAGGATTCTTGGAGTTGCAGGAAGTTAATAATGCGAATCTCATAGGCATCTTGTGTTCAAGCTAAATAGAATCTTATTTCTGTATATGCATAGAATGCAAGAAAAATGAAAACAACTTAGTCAATAATTTTGGTAAACTTTGAACCGAAGAATTAAAGATTATCAACTTTAACCACATTTGTTAAAATTAAACTTTATCAAATAATTTCTCGTTCTTTCGAATCATTAAAGTTTATTTACTTCTACTACTTGTTGAACCACGGGTTAAACCAATGAATCATGAAGCTAGGGATGGCAATGGGGGGGGGGGGGGGGAGGGGAGGGGTCGTATGCGATCTTATAAAATCTGAACCCGCCCCGGTGCTCATTAAATCTCACCCCGCCCTGCCCCGCTACCGGGTCATAAATCTAAAATACCATACCCGATCCTACATTTATTCAAAAAACCCGTCCGGCCTCGATCTGCCCCGCACATCCCTGTACTCACACACGAGGATCATCTAGACACTGATGAAGGAGACGAGGTTGCTGCACTCGAGGCGAGAGAGGAGCTCAATGTCTAAGCGAACTAGGTGGCGCCCTTGCGGGATGAGAGGCTTCAGTGCTTCCGGGTGATTGTCCAGCCGTTGTTGAGGAATTTTGAGGGCCATGAACACAGACCCATAGCTGCTACCGCTGCTGATGAGCATGTGGCGGTTGAAGTTTTAAGTGGCACCTTTAATCTCGTCGCGGCGGCAGATCTGCGACCATTTCGACAAGATCTCCGGCGATTCGTTGTTGTTCTTATTACCCGAAACTTGAGAATAGACGGTGAAACATGGTTTGGTCGCCGGTTAGGTTGTCATGACGTCTTTGGCCATGGGGGGCTGAAGGTTGAGAGGGAGAGAAGATTAGAAGGGAGCCAGCCATGGGCAAGTCGGCAGAGACCAGGAGAAAATTTGGTATTTTAGGGTTTTGGATGAATATATATATGTTATGATGGACGGCTGAGATTTATTAATACATAGGTTTTTAGTATACCGGGGCGGGTGCAGGTCGGATAGCGGGGTGGGTTGGATAGAATACCATACCTGACCCTAACATGCTGCGGGTTTGAAAAAAAATACCATACCCGCTCCATAACCCGGTCAAAGTCAAAATAACCCGCTCCTAATAGGGCGGGGTGGAGATCTGCCGGTTGCGGGTCTAATTGCCATCCCTACATGAAGCAATTGGTTTTAAAGATCTTACTCAGCTTGACCTAGTTTTTACACTAATTAATACATATTTAAAACTTAATTACCAATATATATTCCATTTTAAAACTTATTTACCCGCATACCACACTTTTAGAAATCGCTGTTTGAAATCACGATTTCAAAGAAGAAATCGCTGCTTCAAATAGCGATTATCGCTATTCGAAACAGCGATTTCTACCTTGAAATTGTGGTTTCAAACAACGTTTTCCAAAAGTGTGGTATGCGGGTATATAAGTTTAAAAAAAGGAGTAAATGGGTAACTAAGTTTTAAAAAGGTATTAATTAAGAAAAAAAACTCTAGCTTGACTGGTTAACGGTCAAAGGTACAAGATTAAAAGTACAAGATTGTACTTGATATTTAAAAATTTTGAGAAAAAATTTGGTTGCTACCCGGTTGAAGGAATCTTTCTCCTTCACCCTATAGAGCGACAATCAATCGTGACTAAATATTTTTAGTGACTTATATTTAGTGAAATTAAAAAAGTACGATTAATAATTACCTCTGAAAATGTTAGAAGAAAAGCCGTTAGAAGTATTTAGCGATTATTTGGAGGGAAGATTCCTACAACCAGTGCAGGAGCCAAAGTTTTGTCAAAATTTTGTGTGCAACAAAGCACATCTTTAAGGATCAATAGTTACATTCGCAAGGACCTATTAGCTTTAAGTCACGAGTATTAGGTAATACTTTATTGTAGTGGTTACGAATTTTACATTTTATTTAGGGCTAATTACACCTATGTCCCTGAGGTTAGGGTATAATTACAGGCAAGGACAATAGTTTGGAGAAATTACACTTAGGTCCGTTGACCAAATAGAATCTTGAAACCCCAACGGTTTTAATGAAAAGATGTTATTGCCCCTAAGTTGGAACCATATATTTTTTTAATGCCATTACTTCATATAAAGAAAAAGAAAAAGAAAGATTAATGCCAAACTCTAAACCCTAAATTTCTAAGGTTACAATTTCCCAATCCCTTACCACGACAGCCCTTTCCCTCACCGGCGGCAGTTCCCTTCCCTGCTCCCTTCCCTCACACTGGCAGCCCCCTTCTCCGCCGGCAGTCCCTTATGTTCTTCTCAAAACAAAGCAGTTCCACCGCAGCCCCCCCATCGTCGCAAACAGATCCACCCATCGCTGACCATCCGAGGCTCTATCGCCCCCCCTTTCCCTTCTATTCTTTGCCTGAAAAATCAGATCCACCTGTTGCGACCATCCAAGGCTCCATCACCCCCCGTCCTTCTGTTCTTTGTCGGGAAAGATAGATCCATCTGTCGCGACCATCTGAGACTCCATCACCCCACCGTCCCCTTCTGTTCTTCGCCGAAAAATCAGATCCACATGGCAAGCGCATCCGAGACTCCATCACCCCCCGTCCCCTTCTGTTCTCCGCCAGAAAAAACAAATTCACCCGTCGCCGACCATCCAAGACTCCATCGCCCCCCATCTCCACTACAAGAAAATAAGGATTTTACGACGGAAGTAATTCCATTGCTAAAACGACTTTCAGCGACGGATAAACCCGTTGGTAAAATGTTCGTTGTTAAAACATTATAAGCGACGAAAAGATACTGTCGCTAAAAATTTCATCGTTAAAGATATCTTTTTGTCGACGGGCTTTTAGCGACGGTGTCATTTCGTCGCTAAAAGTCCTTACATAAAACAACTTCGTCTTTTTTTTTTTCACTCTCCTCGTTTCTCTTTATCTCTCACTCTCACCCACTCACAGGCAATATTTTTACCGGTGTTCTCCTTCTCCGACGACCCACCTCCGGCGACATCACCCCCTCGACGTCGTGCCCCTCCATATCCGCGTGCCACCAACGCTGTGCCACCAATTCCCTCCACTGCCGCGCCACCAAGGCCCTCCATTGCCGCCGCGCCACCAACACCTGCCGCTGCCACACCACCTCTCTGTATGTCCATTTGCCCTAATTTGCTTTAATGCATGTTTAAGCACCATTTACCCTAATTTTCTTCAGTTCTGATTTATGTCCATTTGCCATAATTGGAACTTGCCTAAATTTGTTTCTGGAATTATGATATGTTTCTTATAATTTTAATTATTTTTAATTGTTGATGGAATTGATTTGTAACTGATGGAATTAGTTTGTTTAATTGCTGATGGAATTGATGCGAATTGATGTATATTACCAGAAAGTACGGAAGATTGAGATTGTTGAAGGAGGATGGGACCCAATTGAATTCCGATATAGGATATGTGATTTAGTTGAATGGTGGGTTGAAATTAGGCTAATATAATTTGGTTAACGCAATAATAATTTAGTTGAAACATCTCATTTAAAACCCCCATCGCCATGAGGCAGTGTGTTCAAAAGGCAATCTACTGAGAGAAAATGTAGGTGTGTGCTTTAGTGTGTGCTATGTGTGGGTGCGTTAGAGTGTTAGAGTGAGCTGTGTGTGCTGGTTATTGTGTGAGCTACGTGAGTGCATGAGTGTTGTGCTGTATGCATGCGTGAGTGTATGCGGTGTAGGTGCGTTGCGTGTATTTGTGTGAGTGTAAGGAGCTGTCGAGGCATCTATGTGTGTGTGAGTTATGTGTTCGGTAGTGTGTGTACAATGAATGGTACATTGGTGTGAGGTTTTTGTATTGTATTGAGTGTGTAAGTGGGATTGAATGTGGTTGCTTATGCGTGTCTATAGGAGGAGAGGGACTGCTGAAGTAATTAGAGGGTGGTAGTGAATAACTGTGTGCGTACGCGTGTATACAAATTAGCGTAGTGAAAGGCGAGTACTCTCTCTCTCTCTTCATAAATGTGATCAGGGAGCCCATTTGTATTCTCTGACAGATTGTAAAAATTAAAAATAAAAGAGAACGTGGCAATACTTCAAGGTTTTCAAAAGAGTAAACATTAGATTTGTTTGAATGCATATGAGGATCGTCAGTATTGTTTTTATGATGCTCTATTTCATTAGAACACCAAAATAAGATCATACACTTTTTAATGCATGATATACAATGCTTGAGCTATTGTTTAAATCCTTAAGCTTTCAGAACATATGGTAACTTCTCATGGTATTATCAGATATCTGATTTTCACAAGGTTTTGAATTCGATTCTTCCCGCCTGAATATTTGCAACCCCCCTCCCCCCTCTTCCCTCCCCAATAGCATAATTTGTAGTCAGATTATTTGTGCACTTGGCGGTTGTGCACCTTAATTTTAGGTTGTTAATTGATGATTTTAGATTGTTAATTTTGCATTGAGCATTTGAGATATTGAGATTGTTGACGGAGGATGAGACCCAATTTGATTGCATTTGTGATTTTTATTGTATTTGAGAATTGAGATTGTTGACGGAGGATGTGACCCAATTGGATTGCATTTGTGATTTTTATTAGATTTGAGAATTGGGAATTGGGAATTGAGATTGTTGACGGAGGATGAGACCCAATTGAATTGAGATAAGTGTTAGGTTGCACGGACACTGCGTCCGATCGACGCCGACACCGAAATGCAATATTTTGGCGACATACTTGTGGACACCCTTAGTTCGGTGTCCGGCACCTCTTCAATGGGTACACGGTGTTCGGCAATTAAAAAATAAATCAATGTCTTTGGACACCGCTGAGAGGTATCAGACACATGTCTGGAGGTGTCCGACACGTGTCCAGATGTGTCGATGAGGTGTCGAGGTGTCGGTAGGTCATGGACACTCCGTCCGATCGACACCGACATCAAAATGTCACATTTTGGCTTTATACTTGTGAACACCTCTTCATGAGTGTCTGACACCTCTTCAAGGGATGACGGACACATTATTCGGCATTTAAAAAATAAATCAATGTCTTCGAACGTGTCCAAAGGTTTTGGACACATGTCGGTAGGCGTCGGACACGTGTCCAGAGGTGTCGGACACATGTTGGTAGGAGTCGGACACGTGTCTAACGAGCCTAATTAGTTTAAATTAACCCTAAGAACCCAATGAAAATCAAATTAGTTGTAATTACCCCAAGGTAGCCCTAATTAACACTAATAAGCCCTAACATAACTCAATTAAGCCTAATTAGCCCAAATTAGGACCAATCAACACTACTCGGCACAATTATACCATAATTATGACTAAAAAATCATAATTAGTCATAATCTACCCTAATTAGTTATAATTAGCCCAAGGTACTCCTCATTATCACTAATTAGCCCTAAAATATCTTAATAAATCCTACTTAGATTAATTAAACACATAACGCTAAACCCAAAACCCTGACAATTGTAATTAACCCTAATTAGCCCTTGGTCATCCCATAATTACTCTATATTGTCTAGAGATGGTTTGAGTGCAGCAAATCTTTGAACTTTGGTGGGTTTTTGTTTTGTCTTCGTTGAGGTCCAGTGATTGGATTTGCACTAGGGTTAGGTTTCATTCAGTGATTGGTTTGAGATTTTTGGGGTTGTTATTTGTAATATGTGAGTGACGTTCAACAGTATAGATGGCTATTTGGGTGGTGAAATGATGATGTGCGTAGTTGAGATTTTTGTGGTAGTCATTTTAGCTACAACTCACTGTGGATTTGTTTTTTTAGCATCACTTTAACATAATTTGATAGATTTGATTCAGCTATGAAATTGATGCTCATCGATTGGTTTTTCATGTTAAAGTAGGTTAAATGGCTTCTGCTTCGGTGAACAGGGACATTTCATTCAGCAGGCACTTCTTCAAGGTCGTGATGCCTAGTTTTCATACAGAACTTGTATGCCATCCCGCTTTCTCCGTGTTTTTGTGTGTTAAAAGTTTTATCTTTGGTTAAAAACTTACCTATCTTACTGTATTATGAATATGTTAGGCCATACAGGTAACATTTTGCAGATTGCTTACTACATTGAGATTTGAAGCAACTTTAACCAGCTACAAGGGGTCATGGCCTGTTAAATTGAAGAAGAAGCTTGGCCAAGAGGAACTTTGCTTCGAAGAGGGTTGGAACGAATTCGTGCAGCAGCATGACCTCCATATAGGAGACTTTGTAATCTTTGAACACATGGGGCAAATGCGTTTTCAAATGCTGGTGTTTGATCAAAGCACTTGTGAAAAACATTTCCCCAATGTTGAACTCTGAGCCGTAATTAGATAATATTTTAAATAAATCGCATCGGATATGTACATTTTGAACAATTTTGTGTTATTTGAACATTGACTATTTGTTTGATAATTTTAGGTTGTTAATTGTGCATTTGATAATTGTGGTTATTGATCGATGATTTGTTAACTGATGATTTTAGATTGTTAATCGTGCATTTGAAATATTGAGATTGTTGACGGAGGATGGGATCCAATTGGTTTGAATTTTTTATTACAGGTTTGGGCATTAAAAAATTATTTTTTTTCTAAATGACTTTTAGCGACGGATTAATTCCATCGCTAATTCCGTAAAAAAGAAAATCAATTAAAGTACGTAAAATAGAATTAGCGACGGATATGCTGTCGCTAATTTAGAAATAAATTCGTTGCCAAACGTTCTATATTAGACGACAGATTTTATAATTCCGTCGCAAAACTTTTAGTAACGGCCTTTTATACGAGGGACTTTTAGCGATGGGGATTCCTTCCGTTGTTAAAAAGTTTAGCGACGGAATATAGGCTTTTAGCACGGATTTTTCCGTCGCTAAAAGACTTATTCCTTGTAGTGCTCCTTATGTTCTTTACCGACAAAAACAGATTCACTGTAGCCCCTCGTCCCCTTCTGTTCTCTCTCAATCGGCGAGTGTGGGTGGGTTGACCAAAATTCGCAACTTAGGGTTTTGAACTAACTTTCTCATCCTGCTCATTTGCAAATTCGCAAATTTGAACTAACCTGCTCATATTGAAACTCTAATTTGCAAATTAGGTTTTCAAAGCCTAATTGGTAGTTCGAGAAATTTTGATGAAATGGATTGCAAAGATAGAACAAATCAAGGTTTTAAAACCCTAATCTATAAATTAAGGCTTAAAATCTTAATATAAGTTTTTTAAAAATATTCTGTATATACAGTACAAGGGGTAGTGTTGTCATTTTTAAAATACAAATTGATGACATCATAAAAAAGTACACTTTTTTGGACGGAACCCTGACGGATGGACATGGCTGATACATTTTAAAAGTATTTAGTCACGGAATGTTACATTTTAAAACTTAATGTCCTTGATTGTAATTATACCCTAACCTCAAAGAAACAATTGATGGAAAATAAGGACATTATAAGCATGAAAATAGTGTACGACATTGATGGAAAATAAGTCTAGAAATCATTGATCCTAATTTACAATATATTGATCCGAAAGAGCAACCCCATGGCCTTAAAGCCTAAAGTCAATATCAGAGTTAAAAACAAATATTATATGTGTAACATGCTGAAGATCTATTCCATACACAAGACCCATCCAAAATTGATTTTAATGATTTAGAGATTAGTACATATTTGGACATCACATGTATAAACATATATTCTTATCTAGCTTTAAGTTTAATTATGGTCAGTTAAAGCTCTCAACCAGAACCTCAAAAACTTGGTTAAGCGGGTTAGGTAGGAAATTAGGAATCGAACTGGCTTTGAACCATTGCTGGGTTCTGAGGATGCTGTAATATCCTTGCGCAAGTGTATGAAATCTGGAGCAAAGTCTTTATAATAAGACCTTTACCGACGGATTTTTAGCGACGGTGTTATTCCGTCGCTAAAGATCTGATTTATAACCAGATCTGGTTTCTTTCTCTCTCCCCGTTTCTCTCTCTGAAATTCTTCTCTCACCCACCCACCGCAGTTCTCACCTCCGGCGACCCCTCTAGACGGCGACCTACCTTCGGCGACACCCCCGTCCCCCACCCGACGCTTCGCCACCAAGTCTTACACTGCCGCCGTCCCACAAAGCCCTCCACTGTCGCCGCGCCACGAAGCCCACCACTGCCGCCGCACCACCAATGCCACCGTCATCGTACCCACCTCAAGATCTGTATGTCTATTGCTCTAAATTAATCATGTTGTTTATTTTTCAAAGTTGATTATCAAGCATTTGGCCATCATCACACTTCTGTTTGTATAAGCTCTTCTGAATTCCTATGTATGTGCATAAAACATTCGAATTTGTCTTTTCTGCCATGTATAATCTGAATTTGTTGTTAATTTGGACGTTTGGCCATTATTTTGTCTTCTGAATTTGTTGATTATGAAGCATTTGGCCATAATCTGAATTTGTTGTTAATTTGTCTTCTCTGTCATGTATAATATGAATTTGTTGAATAGTCTGAACCTCATAATTGAACTCTAAATTGAATGCCCCAATTCAACCATATCCTAAATTGAAGTAATTGAACCATAATTAAATCCTAAATTGAATGCCCTAATCCGGGGTCGAACCCTAAATTGAACCCCTAATTGAACCCTAAATTGAATGTCCTAATCCAATCGAATCCTAAATTGAACTAATTAAACCCTAAATTGAATGCCCCAATTCAACTGAACCTTAAATTGAACTAATAGAACCCCTTAATTGAACCCTAAATTGAAGTAATTGAATCATAATTAAACCCTAAATTGAAGGCCTTAATCGAATCGAACCCTAAATTAAACTAATTGAACCCCTACCTGAACCTTAAATTGAATGCCTTAATCTAACCGAACCCTAAATTGAACTTATTGAACCCCCTAATTGAATGCCCCAATTCAACCGACCACTAAATTAAACTATAATTAAACCCTAAATTGATGTAATCGAACCCCTAATTGAACCAAACCCTAAATTAAACTATTTGAACCCCTAATTGAACCCTAAATTGAATGCCCTAATCCAATCGAACCCTAAATTGAACTAATTGAACCCCTAATTGAACCCTAAATTGAATGCCCAATTCAATCGAACCCTAAATTGAACTAATAGAACCCCCTAATTGAACCCTGAATTGAAGTAACTGATCCCCCTAATTGAACCCTAAATTAATTGCCCTAATCGAATCGAACCCCAAATTGAAATAATTCAAGCGCATTGGATATGTGCATTTTGAACAATTTTTTTTCCATTTGAACATTGATCATTTGTTTGATAATTTTAGGTTGTTAATTGTGCAATTGAGAATTGTGATTATTGATCGATGATTTTAGGTTGTTAATTGATGATTTTAGGTTATTAGTTGTGTATTTGAAGTAAATGAGATTATTAATTGATGATTTTAGGTTGTTAATTGATGATTTTAGATTGTTAATTGTGCATTGAGCATTTGAGATATTGAGATTGTTGATAGAGGTGGGACCCAATTGGATTGAATGTGTGATTTTTATTGCATCGATCATTTGAAAATTGAGAATTGAGATTGTTGACGGAGGATGGGACCCAATTGGATTGAATGTGTGATTTTTATTAATTTTTATTACTTTGAGCATTTGAGATTTGAGAATTGCGATTGTTGACGGATGATGGGACCCAATTGGATTGAGATCCCCATTAGGTAGCACAGACACGGACATCGCATCCGATCGATGCTGACACCGAAACAACATATATTAGCTTTATACTTGTGAACACCTCTTCAATGGGTGTCCGACACGGTTCACGTTTGACTTGCCTAAGTAGCAGGCACTGGGGCAGCAGGCCTTCTTTGCTTACATCAACAAGAATTACCGCCGATGGCTCCATGACGCAAAGGACCGGGCGAAGAAGATGCTGCCCGAGGGTGCCTCGAAGACGGAGATGACGAGATATCCCCCACATTAGATATCTTCGACTGTATGGACGGCCATGATAGATTGGTGGGTTGCGGATCCAGGTTGGGACGCCAAGAGTAAGAGTGGGGCTGAGAACAGACATAACAAAGATCCAACGCACACGGGGGGGTCGGTGCCACACGACATTGTCCGACATGAGAATGCGGTCGAGCACCCGGATCTGGAAGATGATGAGGTCGTAGCTCTGACGTATAATCAGATGCACGTGCGGAAGAAGGACAAGGACAAGGCACACTGGGCGGGCGACTATATTTCAGATATTGCCCGGCGGATCGATGTGAGTCAATTTGTTTAATTCAATATCTGTTGCGTTAATTAATGCCCTAACATATCTTTATATCACTGTTTTTGCAGGCCTCGTATGAACAGCTTAGGGGGTCCGGGGAGCAGTCATGACAGCCATTAGCATCCACTAGTACGAGTGCGAGTACTGGGGCGTTGAAGCGATGGCTGGATACGCCAGAGGTCGTCAATCGGCCGAAAGGCCGCATACGCGGCCTGCCTAGTCGGACTGCTCGTGTCGTGATAGGAGCGTCCTCAGCCCCCGCTGCCCCTCCACAGACACCGGCTCCTCAACATCCGTTGGACGACGAGGAGATCGTGCACATTGCTACGGTGGTGTTGAGGATGATCAAGGAGCAGGATCAGCAGGGTACCACAGCTAGACATGCCGAGCCGGCCCTGAATCAGCAGGATCCAGATCTGGGACTCGGCAACCCCTGATAAGCCCCTTCTCGTGCCTGGTCCCAGCTTCACCCCCGGCCCACGCGCCTGGCTTATACTCTTCTCCCCTCCCCTAACCGGCTGTATCCGGTTTTCAGCTTGTACATAATGAGTCTTTTTTATGATTAATTATAATATTTCTTTGTGTATTGATTATTGCGCGTTGTAATTGAGGATTGATTTTTTTATCACAGGTTTGGGCATTAGAAAAATAAAAAAAAATATTTAAATTTTTTTTTGACTTTTGGCGACGGATTATATCCGTCGCTAATTTTTTTTATTACTATCGGGTTTTTAGCAACGGATTATTCCGTCGCTAAATAAGACATTTAGTGACGGAATATTCCCTCGCTAAAACATTTATTCCGTCTCTAATTTAACAAAAAAAATCAAATTAAAATACTTAAAATATAATTAGAGACGGATATTCCGTCGCTAATTAATAAATAAATCCGTCGCAAAAACTTAAATATTACACGACGGATTTGAAAATTCCGTCGCCAAACTATTAGTAACGGGCTTTTATACGAGAAATTTTTAGCGACGGTAAATCCGTCGCTAAAACATTTAGCGATGGATTTTAGGCTTTTTAGCGACGGATTTTCCGTCGCTAAAAGCCTTTTTTCTTGTAGTGTAAAATCATATTATAAGAAAGTAGACAACTTTAATATATACGCTTCATATTACATTTTACGTGCGTCAAATTGTCTCTAAAATACTTTTTTTTACTTTTATTATTACAATCCCAAACTTGTAATGTTTGGTAAGGATTAAATATTTGTGTAAGAAGATTCAAACCAATTACAATTTTATTGACAACTTGATGCTGACGGAAGAAATGTTGACATATATATTGCTAATTGGCATTAGCAATATATATTTTAATGTAAGACCATATTTTAGCAATGACCTTTTGTGCTTCAAGTCTTCGATTGGCAGTTTGCAATTGATTTAGTTATTATAATTTAACAATGACAGCTGTACTAATTAAATTTAATTATATTTTCTTACTTAAGTTTATAATATTTTATTCAGATCATTATTTAACGTGGAAACAACCTGATGCTTACTAAGTGATTCAAATTCCTGAACTTAGTCGGTCCAATGTAATTATGTATGGACTCATTCATTTTGACCAGGAAAGTGATTCAAATACCAGTGGGTAGCGACTGATTTATTATGGCTCCATTCAAGATAGTAGATGAATAGTTGAACAGCTGTAGGAATTATGTATGGGACCATTCAGTTTTGATAGTGAAATGATCCTTTGTATTTTGTGGAAGTCATCACAAAATTGATGAACTAGTCGTCAGATACAAAATGTTTGGCATCTGCTTTTAGTAAACTGGTTTTGTCCATATCATTGTTTACTTGGTACCAAGCGGAGAAATCAAAGCTGCCGGCGGAGAAGTAAGATAAAGCTCCAGCCAAAGCGTAAAGTGGAAAAGACAAAGGGAATTCGGCACCTTATAATATCACGCAGTTCATACCTTTTCAGTCTCATTCCAGGTAAAGAGAGAGAGGCAGAGAGAGAAGGGAAGCCGATGGACGGTTCGAGGTCATCTGGGCAACCAAATATTCGGTAACCTTGAGAAGCGGCAAACAATAGCTTGTTCCTTCATGCACAAATACCTGCATTTGCTTAGTGAGGGAGTGCTTCCTGAGGTATCTATCTCGTGTTTCACTCCTGCGAAATATTTTCTCCAGAAGAAGGCGTCGACAATCTGAGAAACTTGGCAACACACAGCCAGTTGCCGAAGAGGAAACAATGGATTACCATGGATCTTCCATTTCGGATTTACCATTGAACATCGTTGTGGACATTCTCTCCAGACTTCCCACGAAGACCATTATCCATTGCAGGTGCGTATGCTGGACTTTTCACAACATTATATCGGACAAATACTTTGCAAATCTGCACCTCTTAAGATCACCCGGATGCCTTGTGATTCACCATTTTAATGTGGATGGGTTCACATCCGCATATACGGTGAATGAGCTTAAAGAAAAGCCATATCGCAATTCTCTTCAACGTAACCAGTTAATGAAGTTCGACCTCAAAGAAAAATTCCCAAATGCTAAGTTGCACTTGGTGTGTTCCGCTAATGGCTTCCTTTGCTTAAGGGAGTCAGACACGCATGCTGTTTGTATATGCAATCCTGTCATGCGAGAATACGTTATTCCTCCACCGCCCGAGCACACCCATTGGAACATTTGGAAGGTTGACTATGCATTTGGCTACTGTCCAGTGACTGGTCAGTACAAGGTGGTTTGTCTTTCTGGAGTAGAACCTCATGAACCAGCTACTAGGTCATCCTCATATAAGTTGGAGGTGGAGGTTTACGCACTTGGTACTCGTACATGGAGAAACATTGGACAGTTCACGCACCGGCTACCTGGTCGAAGTGGCGTACCGGTGAACGGTAAGATTTATTGGTTGGTTAATGCTGAAGGGCTCCGCGAATGCCCAGACTCTATATGGTCTTTTGACTTCGAAACCGAGTTGACGGAACATGTCTCCCTGCCGTTGTGATTTGAGAATGTTGATTCAGTAACATTGTTGCTTCTACTGATGATTAACTAGATTTTTGTGAACTCACCCTCCAAAGTAATGTCTACTAGTTGGTTCTTGAGAAAAAAAAACCTGAAATATTCCATCATTCTTGCTGTGAATGGAAGTAATAGCTGACTGATGGTAATGTTTCTGCAGAACAAGACGGACTTGCTGCTGTTTTTGTTTAAGAAAGCTGAAAAAATAACAACCCCTATCCGTTCTTGGTGCAGCAACATCAACACACAAACACTCATTTACGAAGAAACTTGAAGCAATGAAGTTGGCTTCTTAGGCTCAAACAGTAACTTTGATGACAAATAACAAAAACATTCGCAGGATTCAATGGGACAAGCACAGCAACAACGACACCAAGTTGAGACTCTCGAGTAACTGGCCATTCCACGCGGCTAAGATGTTGGTAATACTGGTAATCCATTGTTTCCTCAAGGTATTGTGGCTAACCTCAAAAGTTTCTAGCATGATTCTCTTTTTCAGCTTTTAGTTGATGTTGTTAGTTTCAAAGACCTCTTAGCTTTAAGTGGCGCTTATTAGGTTATGAGTGGCTAAAGAACCTGCCACTAAGGTAATACGGGGTACTTTATTGTAGTGGTTATAAATTTTACATTTTATTTGTTGCTAAAAGTCAATCACTAATAGAGTATTACGGAGTACGTGATAAGCAGGAAAACGGTGTAATACTTTGATGGAAAATAAGTCTAGAAATCATCGATCCTAATTTACAATCCATTGATCCGAAAAAGCAATCCATGGCCTTAAAGCCTAAAGTCAATCCCAGAGTTAAAGGAAACAAATATTTGATGATTAACTTGCCGAAGATCTATTCCATACACAGGACCCGTCAAAAATTGATTTTAATGATCATTCATTTAGAGATTAGTACCGTGAATGTCTGTTTGGATATCACATAAAAATTTGTTTTACGTAACACCTTTACTCACAAAAGATCCTCGCTAAAAGTATATATTTCGTTGCTATTGCTAGAATTTACGATGACAATCTTGTATGGCTAAAATATATTTAGTGACATTTTTCTACTATAACAAATAATCCTTGTCCATGCTTTTCCAAAATACTCTATTGAGTTCTTCCACACCGTGCTTTAGAGACTGAATAAAAATCACCTTTAAAACTTTCCTTACCGCGTATATATAAAAAAAATAAAAATATACTTACGTGAGGAAAGATCCAACTATAATCTACTCATATCCGACTTTAAATTCAACTGGAATTTATTCCCTTGATTGGCCTGAAATTTAGCATGCATATCCTAAACTTTATAGAAAATTCACGGAAACATAGTCATAGACTCAATCTCATAAATGCAAAAAGGTTTTACCAAATTTTGCTCTCTAGGGTCACTATATAAGCTACACCAATATGAGTAATTTTATTCACACATCCCAAAAAAATAAAAAAAAAATAACCAAGCGAAAGAGATGGCCAAGCAGACTGTTGCTTCGTTACTCCTAATTGCTGTTCTCGTGCTTTGCATAGGTTTGTTCTGTTCATCAATGTGATATTAGTGTTAAAAGATTTGTTGCTTCTGTCATATAAATTCATCGTTTGGTAAAAGTGATGCTTAGCTTAACGTGGATGTGGCTATATGACATACCACGTTATTTTTAATCGATGGCTTGAAATCATTTGTTAGTTCATATTTTCGGATTCCTTTAGGTCGTTATACTAACAGGGTGGCCACAAATCCAATTAATGCACTAATTTATTTTATTTTTTTTGCAAGATTGTTGGTACGTATCACGACTTTTGTTTTATTGTTGATGAAGAGTGTATATATCTTGACTAAGATTACTCGTTCAATATGAATCAATTGGAAACCAAAGGACTTTTTTGACTGAATTTTTTGGTATTTTTATGCAGGTTGTAAGGAGGTAAGGGTTGAGGGGCTCCAATGTTGTTTCGACAACCATATCGGGAGCTGCAATCCGGGCACTTCAGATGATGACAGGTGCAATCAACTCTGCCTCAATAGCTGCACCAAGGGAGGCAAATGCAAGCATTTTGATCATGCTCCCCCTAGTCACTTCTGTCATTGTTTCTGTTGATCATAAGAATGTCGTAACCTATCATCAATTATCATCTTCAGCGATAATTAATAAAAGGCGAGATTATTTACCGCCATGTTAAGTCTATTAATGTCGCTAAAATTTTAACAATACCGACAAAAGTTTGTGTGTCTAGATTTACAACATGGTGATCATCACGCAAGTCCATATGTCCGTATACATCTGCCTTACCTTTTCAATAATATCCCACTATTTGTTATGACATCCACTATGTTGTCAAGGTCGGAATCCTGCTTAGTCATATTAGTTGCAATGAAGTCTTTTAAAGTCATCAGTTGGAAGTTGTATTATCATAATTTATGACCATCTTTGCGCTTGACATGATGTCTCGTTCATGGCTTTCTAAGCTGGAATTCGGATCCGCTTTGCTTACGAGGGATCTTCTTTTACTCTTTCAAACAATGAAGAGGCAGCTGGAGGGCCATTAAAAGAATTTAGTCGTTCAGCTACACAAAGCACGCTACTCTAGCAAAGAGTACCTCATGAAGAAGGAAGTAATTAAGCGTAAATGAACTATCCGATCAACGTGTCAAGTATACAAGCCCAAAGATACTATGCTTTGTAGAGGAGGGGATCTCGAACCATTCATTATTATTTTTTGAGCGAATAGTAAAAACATTTTAAAATTTCATCAACCTAAAATAATTAAGAGAACTACTAATGGAACTATACTCTGTCCTCGCTGAACAAGGTCAGATCGGAGTCGAGTCCGATCCATAGATACTCGGAATCTTAATTTGCATGTATATGTGGCCAGCGAGATTGCTTCCCTCAAGCAATCTCTTGCTTCCTATGTTATTCTCATGAATGGAAATACAAACTTATACAGTATATATCATGTATATTAGCTCCCGTTAGTTGCGGGGGACAAAAGTACATTATTGCGTTGAAATATGTTCAAGGTTTCAGAAGTTCCCATAACAATAACTTTTGACGACATATAAATAAGATAACAACTAGTTTGTTTGTTTGCTAATTAGGGATCCTATCCCAAGTGAGAAGCTTAACCGAGGCGGACGAATACATGAATAACAAGGAAATTATTTCAAAATGCGTATATAGAGACTAAACGAAAAATAAAATAAAATAAAATTCCAAAACTTTTGTGATTAGCCATAGCCCCCACCATCCCCTCCGGCGGTTTGCCCCTAGACCTTTGAAATATTCGGAGCAGCTGAGGTGATTTTCAGCGAAATTTGGGTAGCGTTTGATAATACTTTCAGTTTTAGTTTTTAATTTTCAAAAAAACAAAAATAAAAATCAATTTATTTTTTTTTTACAAAAAACAAATGGACGTTTGATTATCCAATTTTTATTTTGAGTTTTTCCTTGGTGGTGGTTTGTAGTGGTGGTGGTAGGGCGTGGTGGCGGTCGGCTGCTGGCAGTGGCTGGCGTAGTCGCCGGCGGTGGCTGCAGACCGAGGAGGAGGCTGGTACTTAGCCGACGGTGGTGGTGGTATCGAAATAACAACTAAAACTGAAAACCAATCGAAAATTCCCTTTTGGAGTTTTCAAAAACAGCCCTGTTTAAAAATTTGATTTTTAAAACTGAAGAAAAAAACTGTGTGGCAAAAGCGTTTATTTTCTCCAATTTACAAAACTGGAGAAATTAAAAAACTGAAAAAAAAATAAGTGTTACAAAACGAAGCCTAAGTTAACTAGGTGGTATCAAAATATGTCTTTTTCTTCATTTGATAGCTTTCAGTAAAGAACAAACTTTCGCTTCTACCTGAGTTGTAGGAATCTTTCTCCAATCCTGTGTATAGTGAGAATTAACAGGCCCTAAATGTTTCTAATGACTTTTCTTCTAACACTATCAGCGATAATTATTAGTAGCATTTTTTAGCGTCACTAAATAAAAACCACTAAAAATATTTAGAAACAATTGATTGTCGCTATATAAGGGATAAGAGGAAGATTCCTCAAATCGGGGTAGTAGTCAACATATAGGTCATGGCAGTAAATTGTAGGTGGTGTTAATTGTTGGTAGTGGGTACCATGCTAATTATGAAGTGTTTATTCTAAGGAGAAACTTGAATAAATTAAAACTCCCTTCCAGACAGGCTATATGAACACCTGATTTGAGGCTTCTAAATTCACAGTCTACAGCTGTGTGGGTAAAACTTCTTTAGGCACCAAACAAGAGGTTTAAGATTAAGAATTTCAAAGTCCCCAACCCCCTCTCTCTCTTCCCTCTCTCACAGAAATGGGTACAGCACCCTGCTGTAACAGTGGGTTACAGCAGGGAATCCAAATCCCTGTCTGTGATATCTCCATTGAAGTCCCAAATTAATCACGATATTACTTCGATTTAAGCATGACTATTTACATTTGCAACCTATGCAACTCTATAAGCGGGACATCTTAAAGACTCTTTGTGGTCATAGCTAGCTAGTGTCAAACTCTAAAGGGAACTGAACTTGAATGAAATTTCAATAAATGTAGTTAACAATTTTCGATGGACACGAGATAGGGTTGTATTGATTAGAGAGGTAATTCACATGCAGCATATAACTAATTATAGGAAGCAAGGGCTAGAGTGAGTCGGGGGTTTTTCGAGTTGTTGGATACTCAGAGTAGTGGATCGCTTTATTCCTTGTCTCTGTGGTGCTCATACAAGAATACTCTCTCTATATTTGACTCCTGTGCATGTAGAAACATGCTGCAGATTGTATCCGTGCAGCAGGTTGAAAGGACGTCTTGGAAAGATCTCAAACCTGGTCAGCAAATTTTACTAGAGCTTATGTGTGTGATCGTGATCTATTACTAGCCCTAACAACTTAACACAAGTTGCCAGCGCAATCTGGTCTACATTGAGCTGTGGACGGCCAGATCGCAAGTCTCGACGGCCATTTTTTTGTCGTCCGCTAAATCGAAAAACCATCCGCTACATTATGTAACGGACGGCCAAATCGCACTAGTAACTTGTTAACGGTATATATATGTATATATATATATGTAACGGACGGCCAAATCGCACTAGTAACTTGTTAACGGTATATATATGTATATATATATATATGTATATATATATATATGTATATATATATGTATATATGTATATATATGTATATATGTATATATGTATATGTATATATGTATATGTATATATGTATATATATAGATATGTATTTATATATATATATATATATCTATATATATATCTATATATATATATATATATATAGGGAGCTGATCCATTGATAGCGCTAGCAAATGGAGTTAAGTTGCTAGCGCGATCTGACCGTCCATCCTGAAAGATGGACGGTCCAGATCGCGCCTTTTTCCAAAACTGGTTCCCGTCCGCCATACTGTCTCGCGGACGGGAACTTTACCTTATTGCCCTCCTCCCATGTCCGCGAGACTGTCTCGCGGACGCCTTTCTGTTCCTGACATGTGTCAGGAAAAAGGCGTCCGCCATACTGTATGGCGGACGATCTCTAGGCTGACACATGTCAGGGCCTGTCCCCTCGGTCGCCTATAAAGTCTCGGGCGTGAGCCCCGAGAACTGGATCCCCTTGGTATCCTAGAATCTATCCCTACTCGGCTCTTTCAGCAAAATTTTTGCGGGGCTTTCAGATTCACTTGCTTCCATTTTCAGCACCCTTCAAGCTTTTCTTGGATTAACACACTTTTGGTTCAAGCATCACTCAAGCAAGGTAAAGTTTGTGATCTTGCTACCGTTTATCTTAGTAATTTTAATTTGTTATGTTCAGTAAATATATAATTAGCAAAATAGGAGACACTTTTGAGATTATGTATATGGTATCCTAAATCGGTCTAATCGTCAAGATAATTTTGAGATAATAAGCGTATTCTATTTCTACATAGGTCTTTTTCACAATGTCTGATTTCGTATCGAGCTCCAGCACCCCCGTAGATGCTAGTGATCCGTATCTAGGACGAACCTTTCAAACGTTGGAAGAAGCTGGAGAATGTTTTCGAGCTTATTCATTGAGGGTTGGTTTTGGCATTAGAATAAAAACTACAAGAACAAGCAGCGTATCGAAAAGGATATGCTCTCGCTTATACGAGTGTCATAGGGGCAGAAACCCAGTGCAAAATGAGACACGCGTAGGCAACGATGACAGTGATGATGACGAAATAGGGTATGCGCGGAGAAGACGGGATTGCTTTGCGCGCACGAATTGCCAGGTCAAGATGTTCGTAAGCTATAAAGCCAAACAAGATCATTGGCTTATTACCAGCCTGGAACTGGCACACAATCACCCGTTAGTAACCCCTTCTAAGGTGAGTCAGATGCATCAACACAAGAAGATGGGTAAGGTCGCGAGGAGCCTAATTCACACAATGAGCGATGCGCGGCTAGGACCTACCGACATGATTAATGTTCTTGCTGAACAGGCTGGGGGAATTCAAAATTTAAACTTTAACACGACAGACGTTCGTAACGCGGTCCGAACCCATAGACGAGCCGCGTATGACCTCAATGATGCGCAAGCGACAATGAGCCTATTGAAACGGATGCAGATGGAGGACCCGCAGTTTACCTTCGACTATAAACTTGACGACGAGCATCGAGTTAGCACAATTTTTTGGGTCGACGGTCGTTCGAGGCTAGCTTATAAGCATTTTGGGGATGTCGTGACTTTCGACACCACATACCGTACCAACAAGTACTCGATGCCGTTCGCTCCTTTCACGGGCGTCAATCATCATTATCACTCCATCCTGTTCGGGTTCGCCTTGTTAAGGGACGAGAGCGAGAGTTCTTTTGAATGGTTGTTTAGGGTGTGGCTGGAAGCAATGAACTTCAAAGCACCGACTGTTATCATCACCGATCAAGATTTGGCAATGAAGAAGGCTATTGCTACCGTCTTCCCAGATACTCGACACAACTTGTGCACTTGGCACATAAGCAACAAATACCCTGAACGTCTGCATCACATGTACGCAAGGTATCCAGACTTTAAACAGGATTTTGACAAATGCGTCCTCAAGTCATTAACGATTGAGGAATTCGAGGAGAGGTGGGAAAAGCTTGTTCGGGATTACTCATTGCAAGACAACGAGTGGCTCCAGCACTTGTACGGGCTCAAAGAGCAATGGATTGGTGTTTACACGAGAAGTCATTTTTCTGCGGGCATGAAAACGACGGGCAGGAGTGAATCTATGAATGCCACGTTCGATAATTATGTGGGTACAGCTACCAATTTGAAGAGTTTCGTCACATCAGCACAAAAAGCGGTTGCGTCGTTGTTCGTGAAAGAAAGGGCTGCAGACTTTGCAACCACGTACAAGCAAAGGAGAAGGTTGCTTGAGACCCCGCTGGAGCTGAACGGTGCCAAAGTCTATACGAAGGAGATCTTCCTGCTATACCAAGTAGAGCTGCAAAAATCGGGCCGATACAGTATATATAAGGTGGCAGAAAAGTCGTCGCGTGAGTACAAGGTTTATTCGCTCGTGAATGACCTCGTCCCTGAGAAGCTGCGCAGAATTTATACGGTGACCCACGACACATTGACGGACTCGGTGACATGTGTTTGTAAGAAGTTTGAGTTCCATGGCATCCTGTGTAGACACATTCTGCGGTTTTTCACACAGAAGAATATCAGGACAATCCCCGATAAATACGTCCTGCCACGTTGGACGAAAGGTGCAAACAGGTTGCACGGTACCATTTCCTTTCCGGAGCACCCGTATACTGACTTTGAAGAATCAGAGACGTTGCGGTATAATCATCTGGTGACGATGTTCACCCGTTTGTCCGTAAAGGGTGCTGCTACAATGGTCGGATATAAACATCTCCTCGAGGTAGCTCAGCAGCAAGAGCCCATCGTCGACCAATTGGAAGCAGCTTCAGTCAGCAATGCGGTTGACACCGAGCCTACGACGGGATCAGAAGATGACGAGCCGGGGGAGGGAGCCGACAATGATATCCGGCCTTCGGATCCAATTATATCGCAAACGAAAGGCCGCAAGAGATCTACGCGGATGAAAAGCTCTATTGAGACGGCAAGTCAACCAAAAAAGCTAAGAAGGTGTGCATTGTGCAACAAAATGACAGACCACGACAAGCGGAACCATTACAAGGCACTGGGGATAAGTCCAGTGCCTTTGCAAGACGGGGAAGAAGATGATGCCGAGGATGAGGACGAACAAGCTGCAGTGGAACTTTAGTGTACTGAATATTTTGTAATAATCTTTTATGAGCCATCAAAAGTGTCGGACATTTTGTAATAATATTTTAGTAATGACTCGTTTGTAATAACCTTTACAATCATTTTTTTATACGTGATTTCTTACACTGTCCGCTACACTGCGCAGCACAACATTAGAAACCTAAGGTATTAAAGAATACCCCCCCTACAACACTTAGTTTTTTTTTGGTTTTGGTTCACTTCTCTGCGTCCGCTATACTATGTAGCGGACGGCCCCGCAGAATACCCAGTTAGTTTTTTGGTTTTGGTACACTTCTCTGCGTCCGCTATACTATGTAGCGGACAGCCCCGCAGAATACCCCCCCTACAACACTTAGTTTTTTTTTGGTTTTGGTTCGCTTCTCTGCGTCCGCTATACTATGTAGCGGACGGCCCCGCAGAATACCCCCCCTACAACACTTAGTTTTTTTTTGGTTTTGGTTCACTTCTCTGCGTCCGCTATACTATGTAGCGGACGGCCCCGCAGAATACCCCCCTTACAACACTTAGTTTTTTTTTGGTTTTGGTTCACTTCTCTGCGTCCGCTATACTATGTAGCGGACGGCCCGCAGAATACCCCCCTTACAACACTTAGTTTTTTTTTGGTTTTGGTTCACTTCTCTGCGTCCGCTATACTATGTAGCGGACGGCCCCGCAGAATACCCCCCTTACAACACTTAGTTTTTTTTTGGTTTTGGTTCACTTCTCTGCGTCCGCTATACTATGTAGCGGACGGCCCCGCAGAATACCCCCCCTACAACACTTAGTTTTTTTTTGGTTTTGGTTCACTTCTCTGCGTCCGCTATACTATGTAGCGGACGGCCCCGCAGAATACCCCCCTTACAACACTTAGTTTTTTTTTGGTTTTGGTTCACTTCTCTGCGTCCGCTATACTATGTAGCGGACGGCCCCGCAGACCCCCTACAACACTTAGTTTTTTTTTGGTTTTGGTTCACTTCTCTGCGTCCGCTATACTATGTAGCGGACGGCCCCGCAGAATACCCCCCCTACAACACTTAGTTTTTTTTCACTTCTCTGCGTCCGCTATACTATGTAGCGGACGGCCCCGCAGAATACCCCCCTATAACACTTAGTTTTTTTTTGGTTTTGGTTCACTTTTCTGCGTCCGCTATACTATGTAGCGGACGGCCCCGCAGATACACATATTATCGATCACTTTGTTATTTTTTGAACACTTGCCCTGCAGATAGACAGATATCCAACACTTGGTTTCCCACCGTTAAATCACATTGGTCAATAAAATCAATCGCATTCAATAAATTTTTTGGGTTAAAAAAGTGTTGTAACGTTACAATGTGAATTGGGGAACATCATCTCTCGCAGGAATTATGTTCCTTACACGGATTTACAATAAACCTAATAGCTCTAGGCCGGCCATTTATAATTTGCCAAGCAATCCTATACCTAAAGTCTTGTATGCATTCTTCGCTCCAGACAGTCTTCTTGAGGCTCTCAGACCGGCAAATGTAATCCATGTACATGCAGAGGAAGACGCCGCAGTCCGAGGAATTATGTTGCTTGGGCCTACTCCTCTTCAATCGGAAAATGAGGACCGGCCTGCGCGATACCTTCTCCCGACGCCTACCATTGACCAGGGCAGCAAAAAGATTCTGCGAGAACCATAATAAGCATTAAACATAGCTAGCAAAATAAGATTAATCAGTTTTATAATATGCAAGTTACAACAAGAAGGAAACAGGATCTTACCATGGCATCCAACTGGCCTATGCCTCGGTACATATCAATCACAGGCATCACGTCGGTATCGTCGTAGAGACTGTCGACGACTGAAACCGTGCTCTGTAATGGTTCGTAGCAAACCAAGTACCAGTGGGCATTCCCTAAAAAGGGGATTAGAAACACGTCGGCAACACTTGCGCTCACTGGACTATCCCTAGCAAGATATGCTTGTAGGTTAGGGGACGGTTTCCACTGGGCCATGCCTCTCCCCTTCCTTGCATTGCCCCAGTCGTGCCACTCTTGTACTAGGAGCTGATGGAAAAAAGCATCCAAGATAAACACGCGCAGACCGATGTCTGGATGCTCCCGACACCTTCGCCTCAGAATTTGCACGTAGTGCGAGATGACACCGCTGTCTAACCAAGATCCCGGCGCCAGCGAGGCGATCTCTGTCCAAGAGGCATTGTAATCCAAGCCCTCGGGGTGATCCACGTCATACGACGCTCCGTCTTGGGGGGCCCCGCTAAAATAACGGGCTCGGATTAGATCGCATTTATGCGGCTTTAGGGGCCTGGCTGGATGCCCTTTCGGATATTGCCCTCGGGGGTCGATCGGGGGATATTGGCCTCCAATTCCTTCTTCGGCCGGCTGATATTCCCCTTCGGGGCCGCCAACTGGTCCCGCCCACGGGACAATGGGCAGTGCCTCGGAGAAACCGTAGTTTCCGAAAGGAAAGTCTTGCGTGACTTGAGAGAGGGGTTCCGGGAACAAATTGAAGGAGGGGCCGCTGTAATCGCCCCACGACGCTTGAGCCTGTCCCATCCCCGCTTCAGAGGTACCAACAACTCCCTGACTCACCCCTGAAGCCTGTCCAGAGGGATCACCGTATCCCTGGCTGACGCCCGTATAACCCATTCCCGGGCTTACTCCCGAAGACTGGCCCGATGCTTGGCGCAAAAAATTCCCGCAGCCTAAAGCCAATGTCGCAGCCTGTTGGCAAAGATCCTCGCCCATTGCGCTCACCAGATCCCTCCGCTCACTCAACTTCTGGAAGAATGCAAGCGAGGCATTAACCTACATCCAAAGAGATAAAAAATTAAGTAACTTCAATCAGACATTTATATTCAACTAATTTGGTTCAAGTCAGACTTGTTGGGCAACTTACGAGATTGTATGCCATACGCTCATCGATCTGACCCCTAGGCGCATACCTCTCCCCACGTTCAAAGTTTACAGGGGCTACTCTCCTCCGCGTGATGCGGTAGTACCACTCATCGTACTGATCGATGCTGATAACGGGGTCTGGCTCCGAGACGATGGCCGCCAGTGTGTCCTGCCAAGAAGTCCAAAGCTCTATTTCGGCCGCGCACAATTCGTACGCATTGGCGGTGCCAAACACTCCGACATCCGGTGGGTTCCTGTTAACCCTCATATCCGGGGCATCGACTGGCAAACCCTGCTCCAACTCAAAATGGCGCATTGCTCGGTCGGGCAGCTGCCACTCTGCGAGCTCGAAATGGATCAGGGGTGTGCGCTGCAACCCGGAGAGCGTGAAGACGAACGACTCTCCCACCCGTCGCGCCAAACGTATGTACGGTGCCCAACGCATTTGGCCCGGAGATAGACGGTCGAACTCCCCTCGATAGTACGTAATGTTGTGATGGGGATCGACTCTCCTCTTGTAGTGGCTAGCCCTCCGGCTGTACTCCCAAGCACACAACCGAGGCCAGACTTTGTCGGTTCCATCCCTACGCGTTGGTGCACCGGGAGCAAGGTGTTCGTAAGACCACACCTGAGAACATCAAAAAATTATATTTATATCGTCGATTCAACAAAAATAAAACACAATAACGAAGACATGATTTATATGATATACCTGCAATAGCGAGAGACATGCACATATGGCTTTGGAGTTGGGCCTCGTTGCCTTGTGCAATGCTCGGTACAGATACGAAAGAACCGCTGCACCCCAGGCATAATCCCCAACCTCCGACAGGTTACCCAACAACGGTAAATATTTCACGCTGACCGTGTTCTTCGACGTCGTTGGGAATAAAATTGCTCCCATCACCCACAAGAGGAAGGCCTTTGTGTACACCACAAGCTCACGGCCCGTATAGTTTTCCGGCAAAACCCCGTAGGTATCTACCAACCACTTCAACTTTATACCACCAGTGCTAAATTGATCCTGGGGTATCGAAGTGAAGAAGTCTCGCGCTGTTCTCTTATTCGTTGCGTCTGACGGAGGAGCAATTACCGGCCGCCCCGTCACCGGCAACCCCAAGATGAACCCTACATCTTCTAGGGTAATCGTCATCTCTCCGATCGGGAAGTGAAACGTATTCGTTTCACTTCTCCACCTCTCAACAAGGGCACCTATCAAGGCCCGGTCAAGCTGTTGAAAGATCTGCCCATGCGTGAAAATCCCAAACCCAATTCCACGCAGTATTCTTTTCTGGGAATTGTTCAAGGTCCATCTCGTGAACTCGCGAGATACTTCTACGGTGGTGAGAAGTTCTCTTTCCTACGAATTATTAATAAATACAATTTGAGCAAAATGAACGGTAAAACAACGTTCGTAATAATAAGAAAGTTGATAAATAATGTATCTTACTCCACCATCCCATATGAGCGTACTGATATGGTTGGCTTGGTCGTATAACACGGATGGATCTTCTGGTCCAGGGATAAATTCCATTTTTTGCAACTGAAACTATGGAATCGGATTTTACAAACGCTAGCACATGAACAAATACATACATATATAAATCCTCATCATCGCTAGCACATGCTCAATGCATAATCAAAACCACGCATAAAACGCAATATTGATCACAACTATAGATTAGAAACATGTAAAGGATTGATTTTGTGAACTTACGTGATCTATTAGGGGGGGATTAAAGCTGCTCTTATGAAGAAATTGCGCAGATCTGCTTGCCAACGCCGCTGGGAATATTTGTGAGTAGGAAGAACACGGGGAGAAGAAGAGTGTAGAAGTTATAGGGGGACTTTCTTTTGGGTTTGAATATATATATTTGCTGTCCGCTGGACAATATATATTTGCCGTCCGCTATATAGTATCGCGGGTCTGTTCCTTGTCCGCTATATAGTATCGCGGACGCTAGACTTTTGGTAGTTTTCTCTACGTCCGCTATACTATGTAGCGGACGACACAGAATTTTTTTGCTGGTCTTCTCTACGTCCGCTACATAGTATAGCGGACGGCCCCGCAGAATGTTTTTGGTTGTGTTCTCTACGTCCGCTATGCTATGTAGCGGACGGCCCAACAGTTTTTGGTTGTGTTCTCTACGTCCGCTATACTATGTAGCGGACGGCCCTACAAAACCATTGCTTAGTTTTTTCTTCTACACTTTGTTCCACCTCTCCAAAACTTCGTTTTTTCTACACTTAGTTTTTTCTTCTACACTTAGTTTTTTCTACACTTAGTTTTTTCTTCTACACTTACTTCCACCTCTCCAACACTTAG
Organism: Escallonia herrerae; assembly: GCA_033070095.1. Lineage (NCBI taxonomy): Eukaryota > Viridiplantae > Streptophyta > Magnoliopsida > Escalloniales > Escalloniaceae > Escallonia > Escallonia herrerae. The sequence continues at coordinate 4 of JAVXUP010002205.1, read as the reverse complement.
TTTT